>ML802649.1:108560-139980 GCA_009831015.1 Picea engelmannii | reverse complement strand
ATCCTTAACAAATCTCATCTCAGGCCACACAGTGACAAGACTCCTTATGAACTATGGTTTGGAAGACCTACTTCAATCAAACATTTTAAAGTCTTTGGGAGTAAATGTTATATCAAGAACAATGATGAAAATATTGGCAAATATGATGACAGGGATGATGAAGGTATCTTCTTGGGTTATGCTACAAACAGTAAAGGATACAGATGTTACAATAAGAGACTGTATAAACTGGTTGATTGTATAGACATAAAAGTTGATGAAGAAATCCCGGTCAAAAATGTAAGCAATGCTGATCCAAGCACATAAGATATAGTTGAATACGAAGATGAATAGGTCCAAGGATCAGAAAGAGAAGAATCTAAATCAAATGAAGATACGAATACTCCGACTGACACAAATCAACAGAAAGAAGCAAAATCACCTCTCAGAATTGTTAGAAAGAATCATCCTGGAAATCAGATAATTGGAGATATAAATAAAGGAGTTCAAACAAGAAGGAAATTGATTAAAGAATCAGAACAATCTCATGTTGCTTTTTTATCTATGAATGAACCTAAAATTTTTGATGAAGCCAACCAGCATGATGATTGGATTAGAGATATGAATGAAGAGATTGATTAGATTGAGAAGAACAATACTTGGGAGCTTGTCCCTAGACATGAATATAATAATGTAATAGGTTCCAAATGGACGTTCAAGAATAAAATGAATGAAAAAGAACAAGTTGTTAGAAATAAAGCCAGATTGGTCTGTAAAGGGTATGCACAAGTTGAAGGTCAGGACTTTGATGAAACTTTTTCACCAGTGGAAAGATTGGAAGCCATCAGAATGTTTCTTGCTTATTCATGTCATAAGAACTTTAAAGTTTATCAGATGGATGTTAAATCAACTTTTCTTAATGGAGATCTAGATGAAGAAGTATATATGGAGCAACCTGAAGGATTCTCATTGACAGATAATCATAATTATGTTTGCAAGCTGAAGAAAGCCTTGTATGCACTGAAACAAGAACCACGAGCTTGGTATTATAGACTAGACAAATTTTTACAAGACAAAGGGTTCAAGAAAGGTATTGTTGACAACAATATCTACATTAAGTCTGAAGGTGATAATTTACTAGTTGTTTTGGTTTATGTAGATGATATTATTTTTGGTTGTACTAATGAATCATCTGTCCAGTGGTTTGCTAACTCTATGAAAACAGAGTTTGAGATGTCCTTGATAGGAGAACTACCATATTTTCTTGGCTTACAAGTAAAACAGAGTTCTGCATGAATTTCTATATCTCAAGAAAAATATTTGAAAGAGATGTTGAAGAAATTTCAGATGGAGGATTCCTCTCCTATTAGTACACCTATGGTTGTTGGTTGCAAGCTCAGTAAAGATGATATGTCACTTGATGTTGATCAAAGGACATATCGATCAATGATAGGCAATCTTTTGTACATCACAACATCCTATCTTGATATAATGAAAGCTGTTGGAATGGTAGGTCGTTATCAGTCAGCTCCTAAACAAAGTCACTTGGTTGCTGTCACAAGGATATTCAAATACTTGAAAGGAACAATGACTTATGGTCTATGGTATCCCAGAAATCAGAATTTTCAGTTAACTGCTTATTCAGATGTAGATTGGGCAAACTGGGTTGATGAGAGAAAAAACACCAGTGGAGGAGCATTCTTCCTAGGTGACTCATTAGTAGCATGGCTTAGTAAAAAAAAGGATCTATTTCCTTATCAACTACATAAGAAGAGTACATTGCTGCTGCTACTTGTTGCACTCAGATTTTATGGATGATACAAACTCTTGCAGATTTGAAGGTAACTTACACTGATCCCATTCCACTTCACTGTGATAACACCAGTTCCATCAGTCTCTCTAAGAATCCTGTACTTAATTCAAAATCTAAGCACATACCAATAAAATACCATTTTCTCAGAGAACAATTTACAAACAGAATTGTTCAGGTGAATTATATTTCTTCCATAGAACAGATAGCTGATATCTTTACTAAGCCGTTAGCAGCGACCCCTTTTGGATATCTTCGTCAAAAGTTGGGGGTTATAACTTCTTTCGTCTAATCTGTTCACATGGTCAGGGGGAGTACTTATTGAATATCTGTTGTATTTCTAAGCTGCTCATAGTTGACAGGGGGAGTATGTACTGCAACAGCTCAGGGGGAGCGTGTCTCTTCTTTGACATTGATGTCAAAGGGGGAGAAAGTGTGGTAATTTCAAAGATGCTACAATGGTATAATTGGAATTTCTTAAAGGGGTTGCCATCAATGCCAAAGGGGGAGATTGTTGGCATGTTTTCAGACAGAGGTAGAGTATGCATGTTTGTCATTGATGGCAAAGATCATGACCAGCAGCACAATGATGATCGCATGGCAAGATTAGAAGATAAACTCCATTTCAGAGTTTCAGATACCGAGAGTTGGAGGTAAACTCCATTTCGGAGTTTCAAATACCGGGAGTTGGAGGTGTATCAAAAGATAAACTCTATTTCGGAGTTTTGGATACTGGGAGTTGGAAGTGTCGAAACACTTCATCACAGAAATGCCGAAACGCCGAAATGCGAAAAACACCTTTTGGTGCAAGTTTAAGATACCGGGAGTTGGAGTGTCGAAACACTTCACCACAGGAATGCCGAAATGCGAAAAACACCTTTTGGTGCAGGTTTCAGATACCGGGAGTTGGAGTGTCGAAACACTTCACCACAGGAATGCCGAAATGTGAAAAACACCTTTTGCTGCAGGTTTTAGATACCGGGAGTTGGAGTGTCGAAACACTTCACCACAGGAATGCCGAAATACGAAAAACACCTTTTGGTGTAGGTTTCAGATACCGGGAGTTGAAGTGTCGAAACACTTCACCATAGGAATGCCGAAATGCCGAAATGTGAAAAACACCTTTTGGTGTAGGCTGTGGTCACCGTCAGTGATCATGTGAGAGGGAGGACCTAACACCAAGCTAATCTCCTTTTCGACAATCGTAACATGAAGAGTCGAGACCCTTCACCACAGGAATGCCGAAATACCGAAATGCTGAAATGCGAAATGGCGAAATAAAAGCAAGACCTTGCGGATTTAATCCAATGGTGCTGGTTATTTGAGCATCTGATCGAAGGGCTATTGTTGATCTTCACGATTAACTGTTCAGTTATGATTCAATTAGCAGAACCAAATCATGGTTCTTGGACGGTTGGCGATTCAGTTGCTGAGGCGTTTTTGCCCAAGAAGATTCAAGGGGTAACTGAAGGGGTCGTAGTGTATAAAAGAAACACGTAGTGACTGTGCATGGTTGGTTTTTCTAAATGAAAAATGAGTTGAACTGTAAGAAAGGGAAAATTACAGTATGCGTAGTGTGAGACCGACAATATGCGCAGTGTGAGATAAAACTCAAAGATGAGTAACATATGAGGAATAGATAGAATAAAGAGTAGAATTGCAGAACAACTTGAAGCTGAGCAGAATTGAAGAACAACTTGAAGTAGAGCAGAATTGCAGAACAGATAGAGGAAGAGAAGAATTGCATAACAGTTAGAAGCATACCAGATTTACAGAATAGAGAAGAAGTGGTAAGAATCGATTTATCTATGTTTTTGGTTATTCAATCATTTATTTATAATCAGGGAGGTAGGGTGGTTCTAGGGAGGACTGTGGTCCTCTGATATTTGAGTTGGTTCTTGAATATTGGGAGTTGTAGCTTCCATCTAGTTGTGGCTAGAAAACAGGGTGGCAGGGTGGTGCTCGAGAAAACATAGAGTTTTCTGTATACAAGTTGGTGCTTGTATAAATCTAGTTGGTGCTGGAATATTTAGGGAGTTGGTGCTTCCTTCTAGTGGGTGCTAGAGAAACCAGAGATTTGGTGCTCTCAACAAGTTGGTGCTTGTATAAATCCAGTTGGTACTGGAATATTTAGGGAGTTGGTGCTTCCTTCTAGTGGGTGCTAGAGAAACCAGAGAGTTGGTTCTCTCAACAAGTTGGAGCTTGTAAAACAGAGGTAGTAGCCTCACTTTGAGTTGGTTCTCAAACATAGATGATGTACATAACTTAAAAGACTGCCTATCATTTCAAAGAAGAAGAGGTTTTCTCCATTTATGGGTTTCCTCATGAAAATCTGTCTCTGTGTATATCTTATGTGTGACTGATGCTCATTATTTATGTTGTCCATATGTTGTATAATATTGATGATCACTTGAAGAAATATTAAGAATGGTTTAATAGACTTAAAATTGTTTAAGCACAATAACAACTGATTCCCCCCCCCCCTCTCAGTTGTCTCAGTAATTTCAACATTTCTTTTGAACAAGTATTGAAGATTCATTTGTATAAAATACCTTAGAATTGTTTAACTGTACCTTATTTATAATCCTCTTTACTCTCATCAGTTACTATCAAACTATCTGATACATTGAAATAGTGCCTGAGAGATTGAGTTTATATTCATTTTTGTTCTTAATATTTTTTGAGAATTTGGCTACAAATTATTTAAAATTTAGAGGAATAATTAAACCATTGATAAACATTTTCGAAGTTTTGAAATAAGGTATGGAGGCCTCATCATAGTTCCCTAGCCAGGAACATCTCAAAGAACAACTTCAAATTGGCGGTGTTTTCGGGGAATGGAGTTGAAAGTTCATTTTCCTTGGGAAGCGACAAAGAACATGTTTATTGCTAATGAGAAAGAAGAGGTTGGATGAAATTTCACTTGGTGACTCTACATTATTAATTTTGACATTAGGGAAGAGAAATACCAGAGCCAACCCATATCCTAAGAAAGTTCCATTGCTGACTGATCCATAGAAACTAATAACTCGAAAGAATACTCGTCAAAGGCAAGCTTCATCTTCTTTAGGTAAGCCTTTTCCTCCTAAAGATATATAAATAGAAGAAAAGGTTCATATCCCTATTAAAAAGTTGTCTTCTTCTTTTGAATATAAAGGTAAATATTACATTGATTTAAAATTTTCTCTGAATGTTTCTCCTAAAATTTCTCCTGAAATTTATCCAAAAGTTTCTCCAAAAGTTTCTCTTGAAGATAAAGATCTTTTTAAATCCTATTTCAATCCACTTTCTCCTGAAACCAAGACTATAATTTTGAATTATATCATGGATGGTAATATATGATGACAATAGCAACAACAACCTCCACCAATGGTTTTTAATAAGGTACCTTCAAGATATGCACCTCTCAATATTCCTGGAAATTTAAATAATTTTCCATATAATTATCTTAAACTTTTACCTAAGTTTAAAGGAGAAGATGAAATAATATATTTACAACACTTGGTATCCTTCGATAGGTTTATTGATAACTTCCATATAGAACATGAAGATGTGTATATGAGGATCTTTGTTCAGTCCCTAAAAGGGGAGGTTAGAAAATGGTTTAAGGAATTACATCCTAATTCTATTGATTCTTGGGATGCTTTAGACACTATTTTTCTTAAACAATGGGGAGAAAAAAAGATCATCTTTATTATTTAACTAAGTTTGGGGATTTAAAGAAGAAGAATGATGAGTCTGTTTCATATTTCATTAAAAGGATTAATAAATTTTATAATAAGATACCTGGAGACATTAAGCCTTCCTAACCAACTGCCAAAGTCACCTTTGTTGGCTTCTTTGATTATGGTTTTTCCTTATTGCTTAGGGAAAGAAGGTCTATATATTTATATGACATGCAAGATGATGTAGTTGAAATTGAAGCTAACATGATTGCATCTAGTAAATTCATATTAAGACATGATTCAAGAGATAGAGATAAAAGAAAACTAAAGGAAGAACTTGGCCCATCGTGATCAAATAAAAATGCTCGAGATACCAAAATTGAAGAGATGTTAAGAATGATTAAAGATTTATCAAATAATTTATCAAGAATGGAAGTTGAAAGAAGAATATCTATTTAAGAAGCAGGTAATAGGAATATGAATCAATTTAGAAGACCTTGTTGATGCGAGGAATGGAAAGTCCTCACTCAAGCATTTTCAAATCTCACTAGACTAGGGTGAGATAGGAAGGAATATTACCCCGCGCTTATATCTTATTCAAAATTATCAATCATCGCTCAAGAAATATGTTCTTGGACTTGATCTTATTACCAAATTGTGTGATATGTTGAAAAAATGTAAACAAAAATGTTTATGTATAAATGCTTATAAAATTTAAATGAATAGAATAAAAAATGCATACAATATGAAAACTAATAACACAAGTCCCAATTGAGAATAAAGTAGATTTTTATTAATGATGAATTTTCTGAGTTACAACCAAATGCCTCTTTTCAAACCCCTATGAGGGTGAGGACCAAAATTAGACTTAAAATCCTAGGATGGTATTTTAACAATCATACAAAGACAAATGGTGTTTGAAAGATAAGACCAATACTGAAATGTACTGGATCAACCAAGCCACAAGCTCATAAAGTCTTAACTCTGTAAAATAGTCTTAATCAAAATTGAAAACTAATTCATATATTCTAATGAAACTAAACATAATTCCAAGACAAATGAATGACCTTCTGAATCATGTCAAATGTCTATGATTCTCATTCCTTTCTTCTTTGCCACCTTTAGAATGATCCCGTTGTCAACAAGAGGATTTATCTTTTAAAGAACTCAGAAAATGAACTAATGAAATTCATAAATCTCAATTTGAAACAAGAGAAAACCTTATCAAAAGTATCTCTCTCTATTTTCTCCTCCCTCCTTTTCCTTCTTTTCTCCCTTTTATTCCTAAAAGGTAGTTCTCGAAGTAGTTGAAATACTTTTAGTTACTAATTTTAAATGACTTTAGTTAATAAATATGACAAGTATTTTTTGTGATAAGCCTAAATAATAAATAATATAATAACTAGATAAGTGGAGTCCTCCTCTACTATACGTGCTTTTATTTCCAATATTTATTTTCCTCTTTTGCTTGTTGCTCCACATCATAAATTAAAAATAAAAATCAGCATCATAAAGCATATGTAACATGTATCCAAACACCATGTCATATGTCACTTGTATCTCCCATAAATTGACATGATATTTTAAGTCTCAAAAACAAATATCATGGTTCTTCCTTCCATCCATAAAATAGTAGTGTCATAGTTAAGTATGATTAAAAAAAAGTCAAAATAATCCATGGAACTTCTTTCTAAAGAATTTTTCCCTTTCCCTAATGAAGTCCTCATACCAAGACTTCTTCTCTTCCAACTATGCTACTTTTGGATGCATATCACTTATGTTTCTCTTACCACTTCTTATTGATTTCATCTTGGAGTGAGCAGAGGAAGAGGACTTAGCCATGTTGGTGGAGGTGATTTTTTGCTTACCTTTGTCAATTTGAGAGCCATGAGGATTATTTTTGTGCTATTTAGGTGGTGGTGGAGGAGGAGGCATATATGTGTTTGTAGCAACAACATTATGAACTGGTAATGTTGGGTGAACCAAAGGAGAAGGAAAATATGCATTTGTGGAAACAACATGAACTGGAGGAGGAGGGGGGTTAATGAGCCATTGATTGACACCAGAGGTTGGATTATAAAGAATCCCACCCCATCCATCATTATGTGGTTGCACAAGGGATTAAAAAACATTAGCAATACCAAGGTGAGGTTGCAAGATAACATTAGGAGGTACTTGGGGTTGAGGAAAGGCATGATGTCCATCAAGATTTAAGTCTTCGGTTTGGATCAATTGTTGAAACTCATCAAAATCAACATCAAAGTGTATATGGAATCTTAACTTCTTATGCCTCCCAAGTTTTCAAAATGTGTTAGGTAGTCTCCCTCTTCTTCCTCTGTTTCCCCCTCTATTTTTGCCATGATTGGAAAAGATCATCTATATCCATCATAGTCAAGTTAGTACATGCATAAGACATAGTAAGATACAAAATCTAACACAATTTGTCTTCATTATTAATTTGTCTCTTAGATAACACAACCATGTAACACAAAAATGGAAATGAAAGGGAAAAGTTAAAAAAGGGAAAAGTGCAACTTTGTACTTGTCCATCCAACAACATTCATATCTGAAATAGATACATGCAAACCGCTACTTCTTTAGATATACATACAAAAAATTACAAGGAGACTGTCCAAAATTTTAACTTTAAACCATGTCTGCAAGTATTCTCATGATACTTAATCAGTCCATAAATTTCTCCAAGCCATATTCAATCATTCATATATGTTGTAATGAAATTATTCCTTTAATTAATAATGTTGGTCATGCATCTATATCACATTTCTTTCATACTCACTTCATCTTAATTATATAGACATATTAAGAACGGAAATGAGAATTTAAATGAACGAGATTTGAGGGAGATAACTTATGTAAAGTGAAATTAATGAGGGGTAATGAATCTATATAACAACCCATATGACTTTCATCATTTTATTTTTATGCCATTAAAATATAATTCATTGCATGTATAACCATGAATACTATGTCCATTGAAACCAATCATATGCATGAGCCCTTTGATGTACCTATCTTTCCAAACTATACACATAACCATAAAAAAACATGTCTTTGCTATTAAATCCATGTTATGACATGCTCAAACTGAAGCTATAATAAAAATAAAATCATAGATTGATACCCATAAAAGTTCAACACACTAGGAGTCTTAGAAATACAACCATAGTTCATTTCAATTATACTTCAATTATTTAAACTTTATTCCAAAATCGTCAACCAATCAACGTTGCCAACCAATAATCAAAATTAAACAAATTATACCAATATTGCATGCATGTGCAGCTTGACCAAACCAAGTCGAACCCAAAGAATATTTCAACCAAAACCACATTGGATCAAAGAAATGGAGCGAAAACATAGCTCAAATGGAAATGCCATCATATATTCGAATATAAAAGACTCAAGTTCGAGCCTGTATTGTCAATGCAAAGTTAGGGTTCAGACCCGCAACTTTAAAACCAATATAGGAGTAATGCAAAGAGTTGGTTGTACATAGTCATTATATATAAAACAAACCATCACCAAATCCGGCTCTGAGTTCAGACTCGACCTTTTTTTAAAATTAGAAAAAAAAATCAAGTGTGACCCGATGAGTACGCAAGCTATTGAAACCAAGTGGGTTTGAACCCGTACCCATTATTTTCAAAAGATAAACTATCATGCAAACTAGAAACCAAAAACATGGATACCTCCAAGGGAAAGAAAGCTATTTGAGCTCAATCCATTTCCTTTGAAAACAAATGATTTCAGTATAACTTAGACATAATACCAAGGACAAAGTAAAACATGATTTTTTTTTTGAAGTTAACCTGAGTCTTAAACCCATTATTTTTATCCATAAACTGAGAAAGTTTTCTTCTATTCAATCCAAAAATACCAAAACACCCCTAAAAACTTAAAGAGAACTTGGGTTCGACTCTCATGCATGCAAACTAGGAGCTACCTTTTTTTTTCGAACTGTAATGGAAAATGAAAACAAAAACCATTATTATCCTTCAACCAACAATCAATTTTTTCCTTCCTTTTCTTCAAGAAATGGTAGAGTAGGGAGATAAGACTTTCATGCACACAACAATGCTAAAAAGAGCCAAATATAACTATATTTTAAAGACAAACATGTATTGCACTAGATGCCAAATCAACTACGAGCTCATACCTTGTACACTGATGCTTTTAAACCAGAGGTGAGGGGTGAATCAATTATGGAAACTACCAAGAGTGAGGGTCTCAGTAAGCGGAGCTCAAATATTTTTTCTCAACTTTCAACAGAGAAAATGATCAAAAACCAAGGAAGAAAGGAAGTGATAGTGCACGAGAATGTGGAGTAAATTCCCATATTCTGGTGCCTTCAATGCATGGCCATCTCAATCACGTCACCAAACCAACAAACCATTACATTTCATGCTAACTCAATAGTCCATCCAACATGCATAACCCTCACAACATGCAAATTTTACACCATATTAGATGAAATAAACATTGATCTTGCTACCACATAAATTACAACCTCGAAACAAGCAATATTCATGAACCATATACCACTCAACATTGTATCAAATGTGAAACCATTATCAAATGCCAACTACAACACATGCACTAGTCACTTATGTTGACTATAACACAAGTCACATACCATGTAACAATGGTATAATTCACATGTTGTATTCACTTCATATAAAGTGTTTTTTCTAATATGATGCCTTAGTCATGAAATCCAAACTTTTGAACACTTTACACCATGCACCATTATGCGCTCTCTTTTTAAAAAGAGGATATGATATATGCAATACTCTATGTAATGCTCATGTATAAAGTTATATGGGTGTTAAAACATATAAAATGCATAATAAGACCAAAATGTTTTCAAATTAACAAACCATGTGACTTGAACAAGTATCTCAAAACTATCTATGTTGCACTCTAGTTGCCCCCCCCTTTCTCTTCTCCATCCTGATTCCTTCTTCCCTGGGAGGATAAGCTCGTTCCCCTCCAATCCCCCATGATTCATAAGAATTTTCCTCTCTGATTGATTCCCTCCCTCAACCGCCTAAGCAGACTCCAAGATTTGTGAAAAGGATTGAAGAAACATCGTCGATGTCCATCCAAAGTAGCTCAAGGACCCTTGCTTTTAAATTCATGTATTATGGTCTCATAGGACAATTCATGGTAAATATATCCCTTGTCTCATGTAATGGTCACCTAGATCGACAAGAAATAGAGGCCTCATCTGAAAGGTAAACTTACACACTCATTATGTGGTAGAGGTTTCTTTGCTTTTCTATTTGAAGACAAGGTAGATCGAGACCTAATATTTCAAAGAAACCCATACTTCATAGGCTCCCAAGGTATGTACCTCAATAGATGAACTCATGATTTCAGATGCAAGAATGATATCCCCACCACTATTCCTATAAGGGCTCACCTCCCATTCCTCCCTCTCCATTGTTGGAATGATGAAACAATCTGCAACATTGGAAATACTCTAGGAAAATACATTGACATGGTAGAACCAAAAGATGGACTTCAAGCATGCACCTACATTTGGGTTGAAGTAGATCTTAAAAAACGCCTCCCAGAATCCCTTAATCTCACCTTGGACAACTAGACTTATCTCCAACAAGTTTATTACGAGCAACTTCCTTTCAAATGAAAAGTGTGCCATGAATGTGGGCATTTCACCAAGAACTTCCCCAAATCCCCACCAGAACCACCAGTAGAAGAAGCAGGCCAATGGTAGGACCCCCAAAAGAAAAAGTAATCCAAACAAGGAAAAAACCAAGATAAAGTTCCACCTCAGGGAGAAGCTACCTCCAACTTGGGTCCCCACCAAGGATCTGGACCCTCCCTCGAAAACCAAGATCTGACTTCCTCAAAAAATCAATATGAAATCCTATCTGAACCTAAAGAAGTACCAGAAGAAATCCCTACAGTCATTCCTCAAACACAAGCACAGGAATACCAACCTGAAATCCCAAATTCCAACCCCAATCCCCATCAAGAACCCACAGTTGAACCAAAAGAAGGAGAAATAACTGAAATTTCGGGAGAAGAAACGATTCCAGACTCCTCACACACCCCTCCAATCAAAAAACCTGGAAGAAAGTCAAACTCACAAAGACGTGAATCAACTGCTAGAAATGAAATAGAGCTAGGAAAGTAGGAAACCTTGGATGTTCACACTAAAAAGGAACCAAGAATCACAAGAAACCAAGGTGGATCCATCCCCCCCAAAGGTGGAATCCCCAAATCCTCTAAACTATGAAATCAATCTCTTGTAACTGTAGAGGACTAGGGAGTAGACACAAATTCTCGCTCATTCGAGATCTGGTAAAAATAGAAAACCTCCATGTTCTTCTATTCCAGGAGACAAAAATGAAGCATTCTGACATCCTTCAGAAAAGAAATTCCATTTGACACACATGCAAAGGATTGGTGGCTAGCTCGAGGGGTACCTTAGGAGGCATCAGAACCTCTAGGATCCCATACTTCTTCATCTAGAAAGTTGGCAAAGAACGACCTATTGGTTACAAGTCACTCTGGCTCACCTTCCTACAGGTAAGTCCTTTTCAATTTTTAACATTTACATGTCCTCTCTTCATTAGGAAAAAAATGAATGTTGGAACTCTCTCTTGGACATGAAAGAAGGAAACACCCAACCCAACCTCATTTTGCAGGAGACTTCAACACAACTCTACTCCCTAAAGAAAAAAAGGGGGCAATCATGTTTGAGACTCATCTCGAGAATACATGGAAGATATTATTTCTTCCTATGATATCTTAGACATAAAACCTACCAAAGGCAGATACACTTGGTCCAACAAAATACCAGGCCCTAGACATATAGTCACTCGTCTTGACTGGTTCCTCCTCAATAGATCCCCATTGGAAGACTACCTCATCCCCTACTCCCTTTTCCTCCCTTGGTCTGGCTCTAACCACCGTCCCATCTCCCTCACCCTCTCTAATCCTAGAATCCTTGGCCCAATTCCCTTCAGATTTAACCCCACCTGGATCAATGAACCCTCTTTCTTTGACCTCATCTCCTCCACTTGGAATGTTTGGATTCAAGGTTACCCCATCTACATCTGGGAACAAAAACTAAAAAGAGTCAAATCTTCCCTCAAGGATTGGGAAAAAACCAAAGAGAAAAAGGACAATGAATCCCTAAAAAATCTGACTGAAAAAATGGAGGAAACAAGGAACAAATCATAAAAAATAAGAAGTAACTCAAACACTCCTTGTTGAGGAACAAAGTATCTTCAATGAATACCAAAATTCCCTCCACAAAGAAGAGTAAAAATGGAGGATCAAATCTAGAAGCTTGTGGCTGCAATTAGGGGACAAAAACATAATTTTTTTTCATAGACAATCCAATGCCTGTATATGGAGAAACAAAATAAAATAGATAACCAATAAATATGGATAGAGAACTAGAGAATATGAGTAGAATAAAGAGGAAGAAAAAAGATATTTCAAAGCACTTCTGACAGAAAAAAGGAAAGGTAGACCTCAACATACAAGAAAGACTATTAGAAAACATACCTATGCTAATTAGTCAAGAGGATAATACCAAACTAAACCATCCAATAACTGAGAAGGAAATGTTCGAGGCTCTTCAATAAATGAAACTCGACAAATAATCGGGTCCAAATGGATTCTCTATGCACTTTTATCATAAATGTTGGCACATTATAAAAGAATACCTCCTCAGAATGGTTCACTATGTCCAAAAATATGCTAAAATGGGTGGTAGTACTAACTCAACTTTACTAGCCCTCATTCCAAAAGAAACAAACCCCTCTTCATTCTCTAGGTTTCATCCTATCTCTCTTTGCAATGTGTCCTACAAACTCATCTCCAAAAGCTTACCCAACCGAATCAAACCCTTCCTTTCAAATCTAATTTGTCCAAACCAAGGATGCTTCGTCAAGAAAAGACAAATGATAGACATCATAATTCTCGTGCAGGAAGCAATTCACTCAAGAAAATAATGAGGAGATAAAGGCATGGTAATACAAATAAACATGTCCAATGACTTTCATCTCTTTGTTGTCCTAACCAGATTTGGATTTGGCCCTAAAACCCTCTCATGGATTTTGGCATGTACAAGCAACCCCTGGATAACACCTTTGGTTAATGGCCGCCCAAACAATTTATTCAAAAGTACTTGTGGTCCGAGACAGGGATACCCTCTCTCTCCCCTCCTCTACATATTGATGGAAGAAGCACTTGGAAGACAACTTGAAAAATAACACCTCCTCAAAATCATTTTTGGAATTAAAATTACACATGGAGCCAAAAGGATCAATCATTCTCAATTCACCGATGACATCCTCCTCATAGGAGGATCCTCCTCCATTATAGCTCAATGATTCAAAGAAGTTCTGAATGAATTCACTCAGTCCTCATGAGGTTTAATCAATACTGGTAAGAGCCAAATCTATGCTTGGAATACTCCTCCCAAGGTTTCCCTAGCCATAACCAACTTCCTCCAATTCCCTTTGATTGTAAAATGGAAAACCTTCAAATACATTGGCATCCCTATTTGCCTCAATATTTACCCAAATTGTCCTGGTCTTAAATCCTAGACAAAATCAAGACCAAACTAACTCAGTGGGTATCCATTTGGATAAACCTAGCTGGAAGATTTATCCTCTTAATTTTTTTTCTATCTTCTCTCCCCATCTTTTAGTTCTCATCCCTCTTATCTCTTATGACCATTAAATCATTTATTGGAAAAGAAATAAGGAAATTCCTTTGGGAAGGAGGAAAAGATAACTCAAAAAAGTTCCACTTGGTAAACTGGAACATCGTCAAGGAACCTAAAGCCCATGGTGGACTTGGAATCAAATATCCCACCTAGTGCAACATGGCCCTGGGCACCAAAATCCTTTGGAGACTAATTTTAGGGAAATCATAATGGTGGAAAAAAGTCTTCCTAAAAAAATATCTAAGATGAGAGAGGCTTAGATGTCTCGAATCCCAACCAATAGATGGGGGAAGTTCCCCAATTTGGAGACTCTTATTCATTGGTGCTTTTCCAAAGTTAGCTAACCTGGATTTGTGGAAACAAAAAAAAATCTCAATTGAAAAGATAATATCATGGGAAATCATCCTCTATGGTAGGAAGACCAGATCTACCCACTCTTTTCCTGGCTCTAAACTCAGGGAATCACAACCCTTTTTTACATATCAAAATGGAACAAAGCCTCTGGTAACTGGACAAATTGGGACTTCCAAGGTAGTCTTGAAAAATTCCAGGCTCTAACCCAACAGTTAGCACAACACCTGAAAGGATGTGCTCCTCTTCATAGGAGTTTCAAAGACAACAAAGGTTGGGGAAACGACAACTAGAGGGTCAAATAGGGATACATCTCCTTATTAAACCAAGCAAATGTCCCACCTAAAGAGGAAATATGGAGAAACATTTGGAACATGGAAACCCCCCTCCAAATTAACTTTTTTTGCTGGTTGGACACTCATAACAAGCTCCTCATAGGTGAAAAATTTCTCAAAAGAGGTTTTAACGACCCCTATAGATGTGAGATCTACTACGACTCGTTGGAGACCTCTCGACACCTTTTATTGGAATTCCCTCTTTCCATAAAAGCTTGGGAAACAAATTTACATGAATTCTCCCCCAAAATCAGAAGGATTACCCACTTCAAAAAGATCTTCAATAGGTGGTTAGCTTCCTACAGAGGAACTCTCACCCATAAACCTCTTATGAAATCTTCCTACATGGCCCTCCCTAAATATATTTGATGGAAGATCTAGATGACCAGAAATAGAGCCATCTTTTCTGATTAAAAACTCCCCTTGAATTAGTAGCAAAAAAATCCCTTTCTCTCCTCACCGAGCACTTCACTACCAACCCCCCAAAAATATCCCTCTCCCAATATATAGACCCAGAAGAATCCATGTGACTAAAAAACACCTTTGCTTCTAAGACCAACTCTCCTAGTCCCACCTCTCCCCCACTTAGATCAAATTAACAACTTCATATTTCTGAACATGACTTCACTCAGTGGAAAAACACTCATTCAAGTCACATCCTTTGTTTCGACTGAGCCTCAAAAGGAAACCCCAAGGTGGCAGGAGTGGGAGGGGTTATGCTTATCCATGAGGACACAAATAGATCTCTTTCCACTATAATATAAGAATCACCACAAATAACCAAGATGAAGCTTACATGCTGCTCCATGGTCTTCTTTTGGACAAGGCTAGGGGCATCTTCTATATAACCATAATCAATGATTCTAAATTCACCATTAACCATGTCAGATAGATATCTCAACCCTCCAACGCTCGTCTCAAAGAAATTTTCCAGCGCATCCAAATTGAAATACATGATTTCTCAAGCACCAAACCCTTCCATGTATTAAGACATAAAAACAAGGAGGTCGATGAGAAATAAAACCTTTCAATTATGAATTTGGAAGGATAGTTATCCATAAAAAACCAATCCACTACCAAACATATTCCATGATTCTACCCCCCTTAATATTAAATTTTATTTCCCATTTGGGTGGGTCCCTATATCCACCTACCCTTCTCGATTCTTTGTTTCTGCACACCCTGACTTCTCCTCAACTTTACCCCCCCATCCATCCATGTCTCATCATAGTTTATAGCATGTGGCACCTCCTCCCTTCTCCTGCATGCCTTAAACCTGCCACCTCATCCCCCATTCATCTCCTCCCCGTGAGATCTGCCTCTTAGCCTCTCTGGCCCAATGTCCATTATCTACACTTTCTTTGAATTGCGTTTTTGTAACCTCGAACCTCCTCCATATTCGTGCAATGTGTCCATTTATAGAGGTAATGTTGTTATCAACACAATACGACACAATATTACTGGCTCGCGTGTTCGTCCTCGACACATTATGGCAAATTGTGGTAAGTCCTTTCAACTTCCAGGGGGTCTGTTTACCTCTCATGTATACATTGTCACCTCTCCAGTCTTCTTTTCACTTATATTTTCTCCCTCTTTTCTGCATATTCGGTCTACATTCACCTCTAATTCGCGGAATACAATCTCTCTCAGCTATCACTCAACACTCTCAGAAATGCGAAGAACATGCCATCAAGGCATGAGGGAAAGTAGATAGATCACAATGGAAGACCATAATGACTTGGTTATTACATTGCAATCTCTTTAAATACAACTTAGAGGAATCTCAACCCAAGTCCTCTGAATCATGGAAATTAATGTGCAACATCGTCAAGACCAATAGTGAATTAGGGATGAATGTGATGCACTTCAACAACATATTGAATACCTTAGGTAGTGTCCTAGATCTGTCTCTCCATCAAGCTCAACTTCGCCTCCATCAGATGAAGCATCTCCCCCAAGAGATTGGAATCAAATTCCATACTTGAATGCACCTTTGCAACACGATGGAAATGAAGAACCAAAAGACCAGTACCCTCCCAATCCTCCATAGGTACATGTAGTGTCTTTTTGTTTATATTCTAGGCCTATTTTTCAAGAAATATACAATCAAGTTTAATGTAATTAAGCACATGATAGGAATGGTAGAAACTAAAAAAAACTCTAGCATATTTTTGTATATACTATTGAAAGGAATTCAATTTTTTGGAAAATTCCGCACGATGATGTAACCTCTTTGCATTTACCACAACTTTTATAAATACAAATTTCTCATTTCTGTGAAAAAAAAACCCATGTGACTTGAACTTGACATGTTTGCATAATATATAAGATGAAATAATCATGATCTAACATATTTCATCATGCTATGATGCTCAAAAACTAGACTTGTGCACTTTATATAAGTGTTGGTTACTTGGACATACTTTTAGACTAATCTTGATAAATGTTTTGAATAAGTATTAAACCTTTTTGGAGACCGTCAAAACTACTATGGTGCTAGAGATTTTTTCATTTCCATGCAAGTAAATCTTCTTAAACATCAAGCATATGCATAGAAAAATAACCATCAACCACTTCTTCAAGAGGACAAAACTTAATTATATCATGCCGAGAAAAATCTTAGAAAACCAATATTTTTCCTTTAATCCTTGGGGACCCCACCTATTAGCTATATAATAGTGATAATAATAGATTTCACAATCCTTTGCGAGCGTTTATAATATGTGGTGATTTTTTGAGTAAACAATTGGCGACTCCATGGGGCAGTGAATTTTCTAATTGATTGGAACTTAGAATTTTTTGGTTTTTATTTGAAACATAGAAATCAAATTTCTTGGCAACGTCTTCTTCTCATATGATTTAGTAAATATTTTGTAATTTGTTTTTGATATTCTCTTGAAATGAATCACTTATTAAAGGTAACATGGGAAAGACGAAGAGGGAACAAGCTATAATCAACACGTTTTAGCAAGAAAGTATGTAGATCCATAAAAATATACATAATTAGTGTTCCATACTGAAGAACCATTCATTTAGCCCCTATGTTTGTTTTATAATAGACTACAAAAATTTTTGCAACTAAATGTTCAGACAAGCAACTTTGAATCAGACCTCATAGATGATTTTAGGGGCTAAATTTCGCAAATGGGCTAATTTTCCATGGTTTTTCCCCAAAAAGGATTCACCAATCTCCATTTTTTCTTAAAAAGAGCTTCTCAAATTCCATAGAATAAAATTATTTTACCTTAAAAATCACCAAAATTTTATAGAAAGTATATAAAATCCTTAGAAAATTGAATATTTTTACAAAACTATCGCCAAACATTTTACTTTTTGCATATTAAGGACTAGTAAGATTAGCCCATGTTTCTATATTTTAATATAAATTTCCATCCTTAAAATCATCCCTAAGTCTTTGATTGATTCAGTTTTGATTGAAAAATGAAAATCAAGACAAAAAATAAAACTCAAAGACCGAAAAGAAAGATAAAAGAAAACAAAACTATACAAGTTTAAAATAAAAAAATATATAGGAAACATTTGTAGTAAAGAAATCAGCCAGGTTTGACATAGTGTTTCAAATGCAAACCATAAGTTGTGTAAGAAAACAATTGCTCATCTGTGTCTTTTAACAAATAAGAATTATGACCAACCACGAAAGCAACTATACAAGGACCTAACCAAAGCTTTTGAAACTTTGTATGCTTATATTTGTTAGCGTGAGAAGAATCCCAAAGTAACACTTTTTCATTAGCTACAAAAGTAGTTGATTTTTCTCTTTTGTCAAAATATTTTTTGACTGATTGTTGCCTCTTCTTAAGATTTTCAAGAGCATAACTCCTTTTTTATTCAAGAGTCAACATGGTATTAATCCTTTGAGGGATGTTTGCAGATTTTAACTGTTCATCCTGCAATGCTAATCTAAGGGAAGTTAGCTCAAGTTCCGTAGGAATACTAACTTCTTGACCATATAACAATTGGAAAGGGGTATGGCCAGTACTAGTTTTAGTGGTGGTTCGGTCTGCCCATAAGGCATAGGTGAGTAGTGTGTGCCACTGACAAGGCCTATCATTTATGATATTATTTAGAATCGTAACCAAATTTTTATTTGTTGATTCATCTTACTCATTTCCTTGCAGATAATAAGTATATGAAGTGGAATGCTTCACCTTTAATTTATTAAGAAATTGGGTAAATTTTGCAGATATGAAAGTTGTTCCATTATCAATGATAATTTCTATCAGAAGACCAAAAAGAGAGAATATATTAGATTCCAAGAATGATATTACCTGTTCATCCTGTGCATGCTTAAGTGGCACAACTTCAGTCCAATTAGTGAAGTAATCTGTTATTATTAGGATAAATATACGTCCAACAAAAGATGAAGGATTGATATGACCAAAAAAATATAATCCACATTTAGAAAAGGGGAAATCATGAATAATTTGTTGTAAGGGCATGGGAGATAAATTTTCTTTGCATACAAATTTCTGATACTCATCACAAGCCTATGAAAATTTATAAGAATCTTTAAAGATTGAAGGCTAGTAATAACCAATTCTCAATATTTTGAATGCAATGGCTTTTGCAACAAAATGACCACCAATATGAATACCTAAGTTTGCTGAGCCATGGATTTCCTTTAATGTTTTTTTGGTTTCTATATTGTCTACACAATGTAACATCAATCCATTAACAATTCTGTGGAAAAGAGAAGTACCCAAGATTAGATACTTGGACGCTTCAAGATGAACCCTCCTGCATTGATGGTATTCAAGATTATTAGGAAAATTTTGAAATTGCAGATAATAAATGATGTTATTGTACCAAGGATTTTATGTTAAATCAAGGTTTTCATGTTCAACAAGAAAAAGCGAAGACAAATCATCCTCATCATTTTCAAAAGAAACACATGGTTCAAGATGTTGAGCCAGGTGTAAGGCTAGGCATTTTCCCTTGATTGTGTTAGAAGTTGTTATCATGAAATCATGTTCTTGTATATTATTGATCCAAAGTGCAAGTTTTTCTGAAAGATCGGTTTGAGAAAGAAAAAAATTAATAGCATGAAAATGGACTTTTACATGTGTGTGCTTGCCTAAGATATAATGGAAAATTTTTCAATAGTTTTTACAAGAGCATATGTATGCTTTGCAATCAAAGTATATTTAAATTCATCATCTGATAAAATTTGGCTCATGTCATCTATCGTTTGGTCATTAATTTGATTATATTTTTGAGGAAGGATAACAAATATTGCTTCTTCAGTAGCATTATTATAGATAATAGAATTTTTTTTCTAAATTTGGTTTCACCAAAACCGGTACATAACTAATTTCTCTCTTAACTTCTACAAAAGATTTTTCTTTATCATCATTTCATGAGAATGACTGATCTTGTTTGAGCATGTTATGAATTGGTTTAACCATCCTTGAAAAATCAGGAATAAATATTCTAACAAAATTGATTTCACCCATAAAAGATTGGATCTCCTTTTTAGAAGAAGGAGCTTGAATATTTTGGATAGTGACAACCCTTTGAGGATCAATACTAATACCTATATAAGAAACAATATGACCAAGAATTTTAACTTGTGTGACACCAAAGATTGATTTTGTAGGGTTCAAGGACATTCCAAACTTTTTGCAACACAAGAAAACTTTTCTAAGATGATCAAAATGATCTTGTCAGTTTCTAGAATAGATAGTTAAATCATCAAGATAGATTTGAATAATCTCACTGATAAGATCGTCAAAGGCTATTTTCATATCCCTTTGAAAAGTAGCACCTACATTTATTATACCAAAAGGCATTCTTTCATATGCAAATTTTCCCCAACGAGTCGTTAATGTCATTTTATATTTATTTTCCCTTTTGACTTCGATTTGATTATAACCTGAAAAACCATCAAGTAGGAACATCATTTATGACCTTGCCACTTGTTGCAAAATTAATTCCATATTTAGAAGTTGAAAATTATCTTTCACACTCGCCTTGTTCAAAGAACGAAAAATCAACACAAAATATGATATCACCATTTTTCTTCCACACTAGGACAAGACTAGATACCCACTCATAATATTTTATAGGAAAAAGAATGTGAGCATTAATCAATTTTTCAGCTTCCTTCCTAATGGTAGCTTTTAAGGCAAGATCAATAGGTCTTTATCTTTGCCTAACTAGTTTCACTTCTTCCTTAATAGGAATAGCATGTTTAATAACATTAGGATCAAAACCACGAAGATCCTCATATGACCAAATACATACGTCTTTAAATTAACATAATAACTCCATGAATTTCTATTTTTCTTCTTTTGAACATTGGGCTCCAATTTTTGAAGTCTTTGGATTATCTTGAGTCTCAATATTCAGTGAAATGGTATCGCCAATTTTTTTTTTTACTCCTATTCTTTTTCTTTCTTATTCCCACCATCACTTGACGAGAATGAGCTCTCTAGAGGAGTCAATCCTTTAGGAAATTTATTGTCTTCCAAAGATATAATTTCCTTTCATTTAATAGGGTCATTTTGTAAGAAAGAAAAAATACTTTTGTCATTAGGAAAAAAATTGCCATGATTCTACATTATTCAAAAAATGTGGAAAATATAAAGACATGAATGTACAATCATGCCTTTGAGGAAGTGATTTCATTGCAGGACTAGCTGCAAAAACAACAAGCCTATCAACCATTGAATTCAAGTCTCCCCTGATATGTGTGATGTTAAAATATAAAAAAATTGAAATTAGACACCATACTACCTGTTTATATATTTTAAGAAACTTGTTTGAGGGGGTATAGATTCTTATAACTAGATTTACAATCAACTCATAATCCAAAAAAATTGTAAGATGATAGTATCCAATATTGAAATAATTTTCAATACCAAGGATCAAGGCTCCAAACTCTGTAACATTGTGTACCCTTATTAACCTTAGGGTTTGTTTTTTGAGAGGGTGAACTTGGGGAAAAAGTAGTCTTGGGAGAACCACCCTTGCCTTTGTTTGCATATGATTTATTTCTTGTATCAACCATCATAACATCTTCTTCTGGAACCCAATCTAAGGAAACCATATTTGTATCAGATATCTTTCCAAAGATGCATTCTCTTCCTCTCTTTTTGACCTCATAGGTATTCTCATCATGGTTATCTTCACAAAAATTGCACCAATCTCTTGAAATAATAGCCTTTGGAGGATGATTTCTAGGTTGAAGATTAGTTGGACGATTCCTAAAAGTAGCTTGTGCATAATTTTTAGCTGGAGTAGATGTACAATTCACCTCTTTTCACTAAAAAACAATCATTTGATTGCTCATATCTTGTACCAACTGCAAGACAATTGACACATCAATCTGTTTAACAAAGTCTTTGGTAGGAAGACCTATTACGGCTAATTGTTCCTCAAATTCGAAGCATGTTTGTAATGCAGATCCTAAACTATCAACATTATTTTCCCCAAGCCCATGTCAATAAGAAACAAGTAAAGCATCATAATAATGCATCAAAGTAGCCTAATTATGAGGTCTAATAATTTCCTGAATTTGATTATATAATTTAATAAAATGTCTATTGAATAATTTTATAGTTTTACCCTTGTTATAAACAAGATTGTTGTATTCTTTGAGCTTGTTTGCTGGATTTTGAGGTTGTCCTTATGTAGACTTAAACCAATATGAAAATTCATTGTAAGTTGAAAAAATATTGAGTGGTAATTCGAAGAAGTCATCCAAAACTTTTCGTTCCAATGTATTAACAAAGAATCACATACATGTGTCATTATGATTTTCCCCAATGTTATGATAGGAATTAGAAAAGACAATGAGATGTTCATTGAATGATATAGTGCCATTTATAGAAAAATTAGGTAAATGGTCTTTAAATTTAGGAAGAGGAATTTTGGGCACTGGAGCTAAATCGAGAGGATAAGATACATGCCAAGGAGTGGTATTTAAATATTCTTCAAATTTGAATAAACCCATTTTTTTGATGACCTTGGCTAGATTAGTAGTTGATACAATGGGATTTTAATGACTATACATATTGCCTATTAGGGAATATGTTGAAGTTTGTGAAGATGTATAACTACTAGTACTACCAAAACCACCAGATGAAGTCATTGTGGGTTTCCCAGGAGGAAAGGAGATTGAAAATCTTGTTACTTCTGAAGAAGAATCTAAAAAGGATATACTAAGTTTAGGTTGAATATTCTCTAAAATTTATTTATTCCTTCCTATCTCAAGGAGAGGATTGAATTCAAGGGATTGACCTCTTAAATGTCTTGAAAGATGAGAATTAGTGGACATAAGACAATAAATTATTGAGGAGGCCTATTCTGAGCTTACCTCTGAAGGGATTCTCTTTGATCTTAAATTTCAATGTCTTTGGCAATAACTTCCCAAGAACGCTCAAGTTCTTCCTGGGTATGGGAAATTTCAAGAATAAAATTAAAAGGACAAGATGAAATGCTTCTTTAATCATGAAACCTTATTTTAGGTTGTTTCCAGGTAGGTAAAGTCATTAATCAAACAATACAATTCAAAATATAAAAATGAACAAAACTAGAGAGTAAAAGACTACTTCCCATTATGGTCACCAAATAAATGTTAATGTGAGGAATGGAAAGTCCTCACTCAAGCATTTTTTAATCTCACTAGGCTAGGGTGAGTTAGGAGGGAATATTACCGTGTTCTTATAGCTTATTCAAATTTATCAATTAGCCCTCAATAAATATGTTCTTGGGCTTGATGTTATTATCAAATTGTGTGTTGCACTAAAAAATGTAATTTTATTTTTTATTTTTTATGTATAAATGTTTATAAAATTTAAATGAACAAAATAAAGAATACATACAATATGAAAACTAGTAACACACGTCTCAATTAAGAATAAACCAAAGTTTTATTAATGATGACTTTTTTGAGTTACAACCAAATGCCTCTTTTCAAACCCCTATGAGGGTGAGGACCAAAATCAGACTCAAAAGTCTAGGATGGAATTTTAACAATCATACAAAGACAACTTGTGTCTGAAAGATAAGACCAAGATTTAAATGTACTAGATCAACCAAGCCACACGTGTAGATTTTAACCTTGTACACTATTTTACTACAAACACATTTTCAATAAAATAATAGAAAATGTACAATGGAAAATACACACATTACACAGAGTTTTTTCCCCTGGAAACCCAAACCAGGAAAACCAACATATTCTATATTCATTCATTATGATACATTGTTTAAAATACAATATACATATAGGAGCCAACAACATCCAAAACCCTAACCCGATGACCTGGATTAGTCAACAACCCTAATTCCTTAACCATAAATAAAAAACCATCGACAAAAACCATGTGCCAAAAAACCATCCAACAATGGACACAGGGTCACAGGGTTACATGGGGTTACAGGGGAAAACTTGTCGCACCTTTTTCCTCGTTTTTCATGTCACCGCGATTTTCATGTCCATTGTTGGGTGGTTTTTTGGCACATGGTTTTTTTTGATGGTTTTCTATTTCCAGTTAAGGAATTAGGGTTACAAGGTTACATAGTAAACAATCTAGGGAAACAATGCCCATGGATCCTCTACACCAAGAGAACTTATCAGTGCTCACAGATTTTTTTAATGATTCTGCAACATTCTTCAAAGTGTCCACCTTCATTAGAAACACTTTCTTCTTCAACCATGTCTCTCACAAAGTGATATTGAATATCAATATGCTTTGTCTTTGAATGATAAGTCACTTTCTTCGACAAAAAAATTGCACTTTGAATGTCACAATCTATCCTTACACCTTGTTGTACCAACCCAATACCTAAACACAATATTTATAACCATACTGCTTCATTACTTGCATGAGTGGCTGCCATGTATTCAACTTCTGTTGTTAGAAGTGCCACTATGAACTTCCTTTTGATCATCCAACTGATTTCTCATCTAAACAAGTTAAACACATACCCTCTTGTAGATTTCCTACGATCCATATCTCCAACCCAGTCTGCATCCACAAATCCATGTATGTCCAACACTCTGTCCAATCCTAGTCTTCCTTGGTAGCACAATCCATAGCTAGCAGTGCCATGCAAATACCTAAAAACCCTTTTTATTGTTGTCCAACGCTCATTCCCTGGTTTTGACATATACCTGCTCGAAAATCCCACTGCATGTGCAATGTCCGGTCCAGTACAAACCATTGCATACATCAAACTACCAATTGCACTCACATATGGAACACGGGACATGTCCTCCTCTTCTTCTTGTTTCTTGGGACACTGATCCACAAATAAATTTACACCAATAGGAATAGGTACCTTGACCGGTTTACATTCCTGCATATTAAACCTCTGCAATATTGTCTCAACATATTTTCTCTTATTTAACTAGAGTTTCCTCTTTTTCCAATCTCTTTTAATTTCCATGCCCAAAATGAAATTTGTAGCACCGAGATCCTTCATGTCAAATTTAGAGGAAAAATGAGTTTTTACATCCTGGATAATCTCCTTGTTGTTTCCTATCAACAACATGTCATCCACATACAAGACCAAATAAATCAAATGATCACCAATAAATTTAAAATACAAATAGTGATCCTCTTTGCTTCTTGTGAAGCCAAGTCCCAACATATAAGTATCAAATTTTTGATACCACATCCTTGGTGACTGTTCTAAACCATACATATACTTTTTCATCTTGCATACCAACTCCTTCTTTCCCTTCACAATAAATCCTTCTGATTGCTTCATATAGATTTCTTCTTCCAGATCCCCATGTAGGAATGTTGTCTTCACATCCATCTGTTCTACTTCAAAATAAAATGCAACAAAAACAGATAACATAAATCTTATAGAAGTTAACCTGGAAGCAAGAGAAAAAATCTCACCAAAATCAATTCCCTCAACTTGGGAATAACCCTTTGCTACTAATTGAGCTTTGTATTTCTCCACTTTGCCTTCTGCATTCAACTTCTTTTTAAATACCTATTTTCTGCCAATGGGGTTTATTCTATTCGACAACTCCACTAGATTCCAAGCCTCATTCTTAACCAAGGATGCCATTTCTTCATCCATGGCCTTTTTCCAGAGTTTTCCATCCTTTGAATCCACTGCCTCCCTAACAGTTCTAAGATCATCATCAATAATAGACAAATACAAATTTGAACACAAATCATATGGAGTATACCTTTCCAATAACATTCTTTCTCGAACCGTTCTCCTCAATACTAGAGTATGGGGATCTTCTTTTTCTGATTCCTTTTCTTCTGTAGAGTCTGATTCATCATCCTTTAAATCAAACTCTATTTTCTCCGGTTCTTCCTTACTTGGTAGGAATTCTTGTTTAACAACATCCTTCATTTCTCTAAATACCACATCTCAACTATACACAACTTTCTTAGTTTATGGGTTTCAAAGATTATAACCTTTGAGACCATTTTTATACCCAATAAAGATACACTTTTTATCCTTCTTATCTAGCTTACTCATGTTTTCCTTTGGAACATGAACATAGGCCTCACATCCAAATACCTTGAGATTTGTGAGAGAAGGTTTCTTACCAGTCTGTTAGCACCCCGTAATTTCTTAAGGCTATGAAAGAAATGATAGAGGTAACCAAAAAACCACTTTGGAAGCTGGGATCTAGCCCTTCCAGCCTCAGAGAGGGATATCTTTGTAAAATTTAGATTTGTTGGAATTAAAATATTAGGCTAGTTATGATAGTTCGGGGTTTGTTTGTTTAATTTGAATTGTTTAGTTGGAACAATAAAGATGGGCCTTTGGGAAAATGGAGTCACACTTATGAATTGATCAAATACAAGATTTAACAAGATAATATTGCAGGGAAGGGTAGGAAAATTCACTGGATCCTCAAATATTTAAGGTATGGAGGAGATGAAAAGGTCTAGAAATCCAATAAAAAACAGAGCAATTAAGAATTCTGATTTTAATCTTCAGTGGAAAACACAAAAATTATTCTTAAGCCAGAGACAGAGTGTACATTTGAACAATTTTTTTCCTTTATCTTCTTAGAGTAATTCAGAATTTAGGAAACAATAGTGATAACAGAAGAAAACAAATTGACAGGGGAAAAAACACTTCACCAATAAATTTGACACAAGTATCCTGTAATAATTTCATTGTATTACTGGAAAATCTAATCAATGGTGTCTCTGTGGGTTGCTTTACAATACTAGTCCTATCTTTCAAAACAAATCCCAACCCTTCATACTTCGAAATGAGAAGTATTTATAAATTTATTTACAAAATATCCCGTCATAACTAATTACAATTTATTTTAGGTATATCTAAACTAAAATCTATCTCTAATCACAACAATATAGGATTGTTAAGATCCACTCAAATTTCTGGCATTGTTTTGATGGAAGTTTTTGATGGTCTGTCCTTTGACTCCTGCTGCGTTGTTGGTCCTTGCTGATGACTGCGGTTATTTCTGCAAGTATCATGCATTGAAATCTGGAATTGGTTGATTGACTGGCGATCTTCTGTTGCTAGGTGTCTTCATGCCCTTGAAATCTAGAAAGAGGTTGAAACTATCTCTGCAAAATATGCTGATTGTCCTCTCAATCTGATTTCTTTTCCATCTGTCCCTTTGAGTTATATTTCTTTCACAAAATATTTGGATTCACCTTGGCCTTTTTACCTCATTCTCCCATCGTAAAATTCATTTCATTTTGGCTTAGTCTTCACAGATTGTTAGTCATCAAATAATGTAAAGGGGGAAAATGTTGAGATTTTATGGTTGCAGGGATATCTGTTAGGGCCGCGGGACCATTAATTGATTGCTAACAGTCTAACAATCATGGGGAAAGGTTTAATTGGATAATGGATAGGAGGTGTGGGGACAGGTGTTGTATAGGGAGAGGGGGAGTAGCGGGGGAAGGTGAGCGGTATCAGGAGAGTGGGGACAGGTATCGTGTAGGGAGAGGAGAAGAAGAAAGGGAAGGTGAGCGATATCAGGAGTGTGGGGACACACAGATTTCAGAGGGCGGGGGTAGGCGATGTGTGGTAATTATAGGAGGGGTGAAAAACAACGAGGGAGTGCCATGTTAGGTGGGGCCAAAGTGGGGAAAACAAATTTTCGGACCCCCCCTCCACTGATAAAGGTATGTAGGTCGGGGGGTGGGGGGGAGAAAACAAATGAGGGCCTTCGATCGGGAGGAGGAACGATGCCACCAGAGAACACTTGCATAAAATTTATGCACTTCCCACTACATGGGCTCAAACATGTAATTTTCTAGTGCAATAAGTAAATGTTGGATCTTCACTTTTTTAACACATGCTACTAGACCAAAAATGGATTTCAAAAATCAGCAATATGTGCAGAAAAATAATCCACCTAGGCCAAAATATAAGGTTCCATCTTGGAATTTCATCATGGAGTGGAATGTGATGGTCTGCTTTAGTGTCAAGTGAAACATTCTACACTGCCCCTCTTTTGATCTAGATGTCGGTCTGAAGCACCATATATACCATTGGAAAGCTGCCCCTGAGCACTATGCCATGAAAACACGTGCAACCTGATCTGAACCAAATTTATATGAAAAAATATCCTAAATATCCATACTTTGTTTTGGCCATCATACTTCAAAAACTAAATCATTGTTTGGATACACAGATTTTTTAGGCTATGACACCTAGTGATTCATAGGCTAAACCTTACCAACAGATTTCCAAAATAGATAAATGAACAAACAAATTACCTATATTTATAGGACCCTAACAATGGCTCCAATGGGGATGGAATCCTCCTTGTGATGTGCCAAAGAACACCGTAGACAAGTAGCCTAATCCATTGGGCCGATCCCAAGCATATATCCTTCTCTACCATAAAACCTATGAAACTGATAACCAATTGATAATCTGGTCCAATCCTCAACTGAATCAAATTCACTATAAAATCTGAACTATACTTTAGAGCTGAAATATATGCTGCAAACCAAAATTGAAAAAAATGCTAAAAAAGTAGAGCTTATTTACGTACACAATCCTTACTCTAATATTTCGAAGATGACTACTGAATCAAGTGATCTCAAATTTCCAGTAAAGACAGTCAAGTAGTTTCTTACATAATTGGATTGCTTGGTTGTGCTTGAGCAGAGTAAACACTGGAATTTGTGATGTCAAGGGAAACTCATAATACTTCTTCTTGTCACAGTGGAGGCACGACTGTGAACTTAAATTGAAAAATATTTCCATATATTCAACCATAGAGTCATAGAAATCATGGTTGTTAAATTTTTTTTGTCGATCTCCCAAATCAAAGGGAAAAGGTAGCCATGTACAATCTTGCTTCTGCTGACATAAAAATTCACAATGAAGACTCTAAAATGGAGGAATTTGGGGTATTTCCTGACCTTCAAAATATTTGAGCTATCTCTCAATATCTTTTTCAAATTCATCTAAAAACTGAATCTTGGCCTCTGAGCTACATTTACATGATTTTAAATAAGAAGACAAACAAGCAAAACAATTCTCATTGTCTACATCTTCAATGCACATATCGTTCCATTCCATAAAGCTTTGAATGGAAGGAGAGTTTGCCACAAAATCTATCCCCTCCATCCATGTTTCCAAAAAGACAATCTAGAAACCTGTAATAATTCTAATAGATCCAATAGGAAAACCTTCAGCCCAACTTTTACACCTTCCTTGGAATGAATCATGAAACAATCTAAGGAAAACATCTTCATGTTTGACTCTAAGAAGCTCAGTGAAATCACGAAAATTTGATAAATGTTTCCAAGTCAAACTCAAATCATGTCCATTAAATTTTGGACCATTTCTCAAAAAATATTCACCCTTGGGTAAAGGATTCTGAAAACTATAAATCTGTGAAAATTATAAACATGCATACCTCGAAATATTTGTAGCAACATCTGAGTTCTTCATTATCCCAGTGGATTCATTAGTGAATGCCTCAAGCAATGAATCTTTATAATAGTGGATTCGCCATGATATTATTTCATCTGGATATAACTAAGAATGGAGTCTCTAGGTGGCTGATTTTAACCTTCCTATGTATGATCACTATTCACCATCAGAAATCAAATCTGAAACTTGATACTATTTCCTAAGGAAGATTAACCTTTGATCCCCAGTATGGTCGCCTCTATGTTAGCAATCCGTAATTTCTTAAGGATGTGAAAGAAATGACAGAGGTAACCACAAAACCACTTTGGAAGCTGGGATCTTGCCCTGCCAACTTCAGAGAGGGATCTCTCTGTAAAATTTAGATCTGTTGGAATTAAAATATTAGGCTAGTTATGATAGTTCAGGGTTTGTTTGTTTAATTTGAATTGTTTGGTTGGAATAGTGAATATGAGCCTTTGGGAAAATGGAGTCACAATTATAAATTGATCAAATACAATATTTAACACGCTAATATTGTATGAAAGGGTAGGAAAATTCACTGGATCCTCAAATATTTAAGGTATGGAGGAGATGAAAAGGTCTAGAAATACAATAAAAAAATAGAGCAATTAAGAATTCCGATTTTAATATTCAGTGGAAAACACAAAAAACATTCTTAAGCCAGAGACAGAGTGTAAATTTAAACAAATTATGTCCTTTATCTTCTTAGAATAATTCATAATTTAGGAAACGATAGTGATAACAGAAGAAAACAAATTGACAGGGAAAAATGCACTTCACCAATAAATTTGACACAAGTATCCTGTAATAATTGCTCTGTATTACTCTAAAATTTGATCAATGGTGTCTCTGTGGGCTTCTTTACAATACTAGTCCTATATTTCAAAACAAATCCCAACCCTTCATACTTCAAAATGAGAAGTATTTATAAATTTATTTACAAAAGATCCTTCCATAACTAATCAAGATTTATTTTAGGGATATCTAAACTAACATCTATCTCTAATCACAACAATATAGGACTGTTATGATCCGCTCGAATTTCTGGCACTATTTTGATGGAAGTTATTGATGGCCTATCCTTTGATTCCTACTGCATTGTTGGTCCTTTCTGCTGACTGTGGCTATTTCTGCAAGTATCGTGCATTGAAATCTGGAATTGGTTGATTGACTAGCGATCTTTTTCTGCTAGGTGTCTTCATTCCCTTGAAATCTAGAAAGAGGTTGAAACTATCTCCAAAAAATATGCTTATTGTCCTCTCAATCTGATTTCTTTGCCATTTGTCCCTTTGAGTTCTATTTCTGTCACAAAATATTTGGAATCACCTTGGCCTTTTTACCTCAGTCTCCCATCGTAAAATTCATTTCATTTTGGCTCAGTCTTCACGGGTTTTCAGTCATCAAATAGTGTAAAGGGGGAAAATGTTGAGTTTTTATGGTTGTAGGGATATCTGTTAGGGGCACGAGACCATTAAGGGACTGCTAATGGTATAACGGTCATGGGTAAAGGGTTAATTGGATAACAGATAAGAGGTGTGGGGAACAAGTTGTGTAGGGAGAGGGGGAGTAGCGAGGGAAGATGAGCAATATCAGGAGTGTGGGGACATGTGTCGTGTAGGGAGAGGGGAAGTAGTGAGGGAAGGTGAGCGGTATTGAGAGTTTGGGG
>ML802649.1:92567-108525 GCA_009831015.1 Picea engelmannii | reverse complement strand
GGAAAAATGAGGGAGTGCCACGTTAGGTGGGGTTGGAGCGGGGAAAACAACTTTTTGGACCCCTCCTCCGCTGATAAAGGTATGTAGGTCGAGGGGGGGTGAAAAAAAATGAGGGTTGTCGATCGGGAGGATGAATGATGCCGCTATAGAAGACTTACGTGAAATTGATGTGTTTCCCACTACAGGGGCTCGAACATGTAATTTTCCAGTGCAATAAGTAAATGTTGGGTCTTCACTTTTTTAACACATGCTACTACACCAAAAATGGATTTCAAAAATCATAAATCTACGCAGAAAAATAATCCACCTAGGCCAAAATATAAGGTTCCATCCTGGAATGTCATCATGGAGTGGAATGTGATGGCCTGCTTTAGTGTCAAGTGCAACATTCTGCACTGCCCCTCTTTTGATCTAGATGTTGGTCTAAAACACTAGATATACCATTGGAAAGATACTCCTGAGCACTATGCCATGAAAACACCTGCAACCTGATCTGAACCGAATTTATATACAAAAATCTCCCAAATATCCATACTTGTTTTTGGCCATCAGACTTCAAAAACTGAATCGTCGTTTGGATGAACACATTTTTAAGGCTATGACACCTAGTGATTCATATGCTAAACCTTACCAACAAATTTACAAAATAGATAACTGAAAAAACATATTACCTATATTTATAGGACCCTAACATAGTCCATACCTCTTGTGAAGTCTTGTCATCCAACGCTGATGAGGGTGATCTATTGACCAGGTAACATGCAATACCCACTGCCTCTACCCAAAATTCTTTCTCTAACCCGACACCACTGAACATGCACCTTCATTTTTCCATCAACGTCCTGTTCATCCTTTCTGCAACTCCATTTTACTAAGGTATATATGGAGTAGTATTCTGCCTTTAGATACCACACTTCTTACATAATTCTTCAAATCCATTCCCACAAAACTCTCCTCCATTATCTGTCCTCAACACCTTAATTCTTTTCTCTGCTTGATTCTCAACAAGAGCCTTAAACTCTTTAAACCTATCAAAGACTTTAGATTTATTCCTGAGGAAATTAATCCAAGTATTCCTAGAGAATTCATCTATAAATGAGACATAGTACACATATTTTCCCAATGATGGAACCAACACAGGTCCAAACACATCACTCTGAAAAGTCAAAGAAAAACTCTTAGAGGCTTGGAAAATGGCCAGGAAGATAGTGCCTCAACTACCAGAGTCCAGCACAACAAGAGATCCTATGGAGAAGATAGAGTTAATTCATGTAGCTTGAACAAAACTGGTAGAAAGAGAAGAGAATCTCGAGGCACAACTATGAGACAACAATAAAGATGTTGAACTTAAACCCAAGAAGCTCCGAGAAAAAATGGAGAAAATTGTCTTGGAAGGGAACAATGTAAGAGCAACCTTGCACAAACATATCGTCGAATGTACAAATATCTTCAGATAGGTTAGAGATTGAATGGGAATAATTTCAAGGTGCAACCACACATTATAGGACTTGTGCGTGAAGATCCAATTGCTATATGCTGAAGCAGCCAACACCTTGGATCCACTGGAACAGTAAGCAGAATTCAAAAAAATCCAGCAAGAAGACAATGAGTTGAATGCATTGTATGAAGCCCAAACTGTTTCTAAGAAAGAGCTACGAGATTTTAGACCTCTAGTTTAGATATCATACCTACAGATGCATCAAGTGTATTCCATTGCTGACTCGGAATGGAACTCCTCAGTTTCGTCAAAGCCAAAAGAGTGCATCACAGACGTCACCCAACATTTTTTTGGTGAAGCTTCACTGCTTGCCAGGAAGTGGTAGGACAAAGTGGATAGATTTCAAGAGGTCAGGAAGAGATCCCTCAAACTCGTACCTGAGTTGGGACCTTCATTTAAATAAGAGAAATAAGAAACAACCGAAGATAGAAGTGAAATATACTCAGAACCAAAAGGAAATAAAGAACAACATGCCAACCCAAAGACCATGGAAAAACTGAAGACTTGACTTGGCGCGAGTCAAGGATTTTGGTCGGAGCCTGTTGGGCCCTTCATTTGTTGAATAGAAGTTGCGCACAAAACATTGCAACTTCATTTTGGAGAGAAAAAGTTGCACAAGTTGTTGAGGAGTTGGAAAATGGACAAAAAAAAGAAACAAAAAGTGGTTAGAGGGACAACACAACATCATCTTTAAGGAAAGAAGTTGCAACAAGATCAAGAAAAGAAAGAAATTTCGAGTTCTCAACCAACAAGATCCGATTATATATATGAGATAGATGTGATTGTAATAGGCTAATGAAAGGCTAATGAATGGATAATGAAGGGTTAATGAATGAGCTATAGGGTTGTTACTGTTTTCTAGTATGCTAGTCCAGAGCTATTACTTTTAATGTTGTTAGTATTGATGTTGTGACGAGAGTCAGTAATGTAATGAGCCATACTATAGAATAGGTGAGTTTGGAGATCTGGGTGAGAACCAGATGGACACTGTATCAGAGTTTGGTATTGTTAATATAATCAAAGGCCTAAATTTTGAACATACCTCTTGTGTATTTAGTCCTAATGCATGAATGGAAATTTGTTTTGTATTATCTTTATGTCTGATATACTTAAGTGCTTCTTTATTAATGGAAACACAACTCTGTTTCTTTATTTCTCAGTTAGGAATTACTCAAAATTGCTACAGGTTTAGTCTATCTTGCACAAGAATATAGGGAGTCTTGATAACTCAAAGGTCTATCTAAGTATTCTCCTTACCCTTCCCTCTCTTTCTTGTCTCGGCTGCGCTTCGAGTGAGACTTCTTCCCTCCTAGGAAGATGAAAATTCTAGTGCTCTAGACTACTTCGATACCTTTTGTTGGTAACCTAAGAAGGACCCTGGTCTAAACATTTTTGTGCCAATAGGAATGGGTTATATGGGTTCCGATAAACCATGGGTTGGGGGCTTTAGCCCTTGACCCTTTTTTCCGCCAAATAAACTTTGATCAAAACTTAAGTATTAATTATATTGTATATGGTTAAGAACCAATATGATGTCATAACAACAAAGGTTTTTCATGTAAGGTTATAGGAGGTCGTGGGTTCAACCCTCGTCGACTCCTATACTTTTGATAAACATTAACCATTAATGGCCAATGGGAGGCTGCCACATGGCAACTTCTCATTGGTCTACCTCTGCCACATGTCAAATTGTGATTGGTCCACTGTACCACATATATGTTGAGTCACATTCTAGGTTGAATGTACCTTCGTTCCACATGTCACTCTTGCAATGGTGATACATGCCACCTTTTACCCTTTGACGTTTTCCTAGTTTGACCTGAACTTTGACTAGCCATGAATTTTTCATACAAACTCCGTTTGAGGTGATTTTTACACCGTTGGAAAGCTATCGCTGAGATATAAACATTGATGTTGTTGTTTTAGAGCATTTTAGATACTTAAATGTTGAGAATTTATAAATCCTTATGGACCTCTATGAGCGTTCCAGATCTTCCTCGACCTCTCTGAGTGTTCCTGGATTCTCCTAGATCACCAGAAGCTACAAAAAAATCATTACTCTCTCTTAGAAAGGGAGGTATCCCATCCACCAACATATAGATACACTATTGTCATACATAGTAGATATAGCTCTGGATCTGCCACCCCATCTATATATCTATACTCCAATAGTCCAGACTGGCTACTCCCTCTTTCATTACAACAAATGGGTCTGTGAACTCTATAACGTCTGTCTGAATGGCTACATCCTTATTCACTAGAACACATCCAATTGTATAGTCTATCTGAATTACTACATCCATAGTCACTGGAGCACATCCTACTGTCCAGTCTATCTGACTAGCCACATCCTCAGTCACTGAGACACATTCTATCTAACTGGTTGCATCCATGGTTACTGAAGAAAATATTGTTGTTTAATCAGCCTCACTGAATTCTCTCTTTGTGACTGAATAAAATCCTTTTCCCTGGTCCTCTTGAATGGACGCCTCCTCTTTCACTATAGCAAATCCTGCTAAGATACGTGTATCCTCTATGGAGGTCTCACATGCCCTAGAAGCCTACTTCCTTTGAAGCTCCTGTCTGGCCACCTCAACCCATGACACTTGTTTTTCAGTCCTATGATATGTCTCTCTTCCAACTGAACCTGAGGGGTAACTCCCATTGGATGAACATCTCTCCCTCTGATCCAAATGACTCTCCCTAAGATTAGGCTCACTCTGAGATCTCATGCTCCTCGTGAAACTTGACTCCCTTTGATTTTTCACATCCCCTGGGGCCATATTCTCCTTGTCCACGATCCTTTGCATAGTCGTAGGAGGATGCTCCTCCCTCATGGATCCTAAGGGTTGAATCCCTATGAACTATGTCTCCCTCTAAGCCTGTACTAATGGTGGGGTCACTCGCCTCACCACTCGTGGAGCCACTTGCTCCTCCTCATTTGTCTCTCTGCTGTTGTTGGCCACAACACACATAGGTTTCCCCCTTGGCCTATATAGCTTTCCCTCCGTAATTCCAAGAACCACTACCGATATGAAGTTAGATCATTTGGGAACAAGCACTACTTATCCATCTCAAAAAAATGCATGATATCCCTTCCTCTCAATCTTCGAGACTAAGAGCACAATCCTCCTGAGTTCTGGAACCCACAACACATTCAAAACCCTCAATATCTCTCCTGACTCCAATTGAAATGATACAATAATGGATCCTCGTACTGAATGCTTGTTTCTCGTACCAAGGTCCACACATAATTCTGAGCCAGTATCTGTGAGAGTGTAAAACATCTCTCTATCACCTGTCATATGGTAATATGGTAATATACTCCACTATCCACCAACCATCTCTCCATACTAGAGACATTACCTGAAAGGGAGGATACCAATAAGATCTCCCTCTCGAACCTGTTTGCAACCTCATCAACCTCTGCTGCTAATTACTGATACCTTCTTCCTCTTCCCCTTCGTTGTGGACACTGTGAAGCATTGTGCCCAAAATCATGACACTCAAAATATCTAATCTTACTAAGACCTTATTTCGTCTAGGCTCTAGATATGCTTCCCTCTTAGGATAATCCCCTCTTCCTGATAGACCTCTTCTATCTAGAGAACCCCTTCTTCCCTTCTTAGTGCGAGCTACAAGGGCATGGTTCACATCATTTCTACTCATTGCCACACCATCCATATCATCTTTGGATACTAACTGGGTCTCCTCCTAGATACAATATTTCCATAGTCTTTCAAAGTCTGGTAACTTGTCTCATGCACAGATCCCCTGCAAAAATGGTTCCTAGGACCTCAGAAGACCTCTCAATGCTACATTCACCAACTCAATATCTTGCATTGCACTGTCTCACTAATAGCTATGAGTTTATCTTAGATTTGAGTAATCTTCATAAGATAACTAACAACTGTGTCTTCATTGGTCATATCAACAATATAAAGTTGATTCTTCAAGTGTATCATCCTGCCAATATTATTTTTTTAGTAAATACCCACCAAAGAATCATATATATCCTTGGTAGTTTCTTTCTTAGTAATGTGAGGAATCAAGTGGTCCTTCATAGACTCTAGAAATACCCTCTTGGCCTTCACTTCCCTAGACTTCTTGTGAAATGCCAAATCTATTTTTTCATTCAGGATAGGAACCACATCCTCAACATATTCCTTGAGGTCATTCTCTTCCAACAGAAGGAGAATACTTAGCTTCCAAGCCTTGAAGTTGGTTTTCCCTTACAACTTATCATCAAGCTTCAATGTATTCACCATCTTAACCTTCCCAGAACAAAAACAAGAACAAGAAAAAGTACAAAACTCTTCTAGTGTTGTAGCCAACAAAGTTTCTCAAGATGATCCCCTTCTCTTCAAATCCCAAGATTTGATACCATGTCAATTTTAACATGCAACTCTATGTGACTTATTTCATATATGAAAATTGCATCCTAGTGATCTAACTATCACCGAACAATTTTACATTGAAATTATTGGCTGAAAAACATATGCAGTGGAAACAACAAGATCATAGATGAATCATCAAAACAAAAGAGACAATATATCTTATCAATAACTTTATCCAAATCTCCAAATATTAGGACCAAAACCAGTCCTCTCAAAGTCACCAAATCTGAGGACAAAATTAGTCCTCTCAAAATCACCAAATCTGAGGACAACTTTGTCCTCCAATATACAAACAAGAAAACCAAACCTCAACAATATTTGGAAATATCCTTTGCCCAAGAATTTATTGCAGATCACCTGTACGGCTTGCTGACGTCACCTGTCAGCTTGCACGTATTTTTGCCTACCTAGAAAACCATATACATGATTCACCTTACTGGCAACCTGTAGACATACACAATTTTCTCTTCTGCAAACCACGTATACCCTATACATGATTTTTCCTTCTGCAACCCGCGTAAATATGTGCTTCACCTATCTACAAACCGTGTATATACGTGCTTCACTCATCTACAAACTACGTATGAATACATAAAATTGGTACAATCACCTTTGTACACTTCGATCTCTACCGCCTTATTTCTCCTAGGCCAGCTTCGCCACCTTGCAGACTTTCCTAGCTGATATCACCAATCCTCCTTGACACAAGTGCAAACTCACTTATGCCAACTCCATTCTTCCATAATGATGATGTAATGTCACAATGGCATCTCTCCTTTATATAGGAGTCCAATGAGTGAGTTAGGAGCCCTTCCTAAACTCAATAATTAATTATAATATTTTAATACTCTTTGTGGGTGTGGCACCCCCACAGAAACCCACAAATCCCATCAAATTTCCCATGAAGCCCTAGCCTCATTTCCAGGAAAATTTCACTAAAATGAAAGTCAAAACTAGTGCCAACGAAAATTCCCACATGCCTGACACCTTGGCCTCTAGTGGGAATACCTCCCGAAGCTACAAAAAAAACAACAAATGGCTGCCAATAGTTTTAAGGACATAACTATGCTTGGAGTAAACCACTCAGTAAATATCTACAAAGAGGATGAGAGGGATATTATTATGGAGGTGGTCAAAATAACCTTTATTTCCCATCTTTGTAGCTAAGGAAGATAATGGGAAGCTTATGGAAGTGATCTCTAAATAATAACTTCAAGTGGATCTACATAGTTCAAGGAAAGAGAATATTCTAGGCCCTAATGAGTGGACAATCGATTTTTTTCTGGGATATTATGGGTTGATAGAGGATGATATCCCAAGGGTAGTGAAGTAGTTGAGGACATTTTGGAAGGAGCTAGCTATAGATTTTAACCTTGTACAATTAATTATTGCTAATGTGATCTGGATTTATGAGCAAAACGAAATGAAAAAAAAATATTTATAATATTAACACAGAGACACAATGAATAACAATAGCGATACAATAAAACTTGACTTTTATTAAATAAGAAATATGTTGAAACTGTAAAATGTAGACTGAAACAAGCTTGCTAGAATGGTGACAACTTATCTCTGAGAAGGGATGTGACGACTACACTCATTCGCAAGAAGATGACTAGTACAATGAGGATCTCAAGGTATTTTTACAATAAAAATGAATTCCAAAACCCTAGACATCCAAAAATCTAACCCTAGGAGATGAAGCACCAAAATTCATGTGGGCCCCATTGGGGTAAGTTAGTACATCAACTTCCCGGGGTCGTAACTTTTGCATACGATCTATGTTTAGGGCGCACAATAGCTCGCTGGAAATGTATCGATGAGGATATTCATTTTGGGGGACAAATCAGAGCCTTAACATGTCATGAAGGTGCTCGATTGTGAAAAAAACATTGTTTAGGCCATCAAAATGGCCCCAAAATTTTGGGAACCAAAAAACTACTAAAAGTAGTAAATTTCCAGAAAACTGTTTTGATCCAGTTGGAATAGGTGGGTGGCCACCAATATCCTCCCGGATCAATCCTACCCCCTTAGGAAGCAATGATATCCATTTGTTTGAGTCCCCCCATCAGATGAGGAAATTCCTATTGAATTTGGCCCCGAGTGAGTCACTTGCCTTGGTGCAGGAGTTGCCCTGCTTTGACAACTAGATACAGTTGGCTCCTTTGCTGGTGAGTGCCCTTAACCTGCATTTCCATGATATTATCAGTGGATGCATGTTCCATGTATTCAAGGTTGAGCTCTATTGGTGTAAACTGTTCTTCTATCTCCGAGGTGTCCAATAATGGTGGAAAACATGGTTGAAGGAGGTCCACATTGAACACTAGGTGCAAGCCAAGGAAGGGGGAAATGTTGAGCTCAAAATAATTTTCACCCACAACCTTTGTGATGGTGTAAGGTTCATAACAGAGTGGATGAAGCTTCCGATGAGGCCCTGTAAGGCGTTCTTTCTACAAGTGCAACCAAACTTTATCTCCTACCTAAAACTTGTGTGGTACTCGATGTTAATCATGGCACTGCTTGTACTTGGCATTAGACTTATTTAAAATATACTGAACTTGTTGGAATATGTGTTATATATTCTCAATGAATCCGGTTACTTTGTTATCTTCAGTTGATCATGGGATGAGTCTACCTAGGTGGATGCAAGTGGCAGTGCAACATCCATGGGACCCAATGGTTGAAATCCCAACCCCACCTAAAAGGGGTTGTGGCTGATTGAGCTATGTATGGCTCTATTGTAGTTGTGCTTAACATAGGGAAGACTCTCATCCCATGTGTGGGGGTTCTTGGAATTGTACATGTGCAGGATATGCACGATCATTTGGTTGACGACCTCAGTTTTTCCATTTGTCTGGGGGTGGAAGGTAGTGGATTTGGTGATCTTGGTGTCTAATAGTGACTAGGGACCCGATAAAAATGTGTTGAGGAACCGAATGTGCCGATATGAGATAACGGTTTGTGGGATACCAAAATGTACTCACACTCATTCAAAGAAGAGATTAGAAGTGGTCTCTGCTGTGATGCTCTTCTTTCCAGCAGACATAATCAACATCTTGGAAAAGTGATCCACAAAAACATAGTCATTTCCATGCTTGGTGGATGGAAGGCCTGACATGTAGTCCATTGATATGGATTCCCAGGGCTTGTCAGGAGTAGGCATAGGGGTGTACATGCCTTGTTTCTTAATGGAATATTTGGAAATATTGCAGGAAGTGAAGGACCAAATATACTTGCTGACATCCTGTCGAAGTTTCAGATAGTAGAAGTGTCGTTGTAGCATTTACACTGTCTTTTCCCTGTCAAAGTGTCCTACCACCCGACTGTAGTGGGATTCCTAAATCAACTTCACTCACTCGCTTGATGGAATGTAGAGATGACTCAGATGGAACAACAACCCATCCTGACGATGGAAATTAGTGACAATTGTGTTTGCAACCAACATCTAGTAGGTGTTGGCGAAGTCAATATCTGTCTCATAGAAGTGATGCCATCCAAAGGTCTTGTGGCCACAAGATTCTAGCACCATGGTGAGTGTTGCAACTGGAGGTCGACTGAGGCAATCAACGACTCGGTTGGTACTTCCTATTTTATACTTGATGTTGAGTTGGAAATGCTGCAAGTATGTGGAACACTTATGATGGTGGTGATTTTTCAATTTACCTTGTGTCTGCATGAACTGCAATGACTTATGATCACTGTGTATTTCTATCTCCTTCCTGAGAATGTAATGCTTCCATTGGCGACGGGCTTGCACAGTGGAGGACATTTATTTGTCGTAAGTAGGGTACTTATGAATGAAATATGATAATGTCTCACTATGATAGGACATGGGGTGTCCGTGCTGAGTGAGGAATTCATGCACAACATAGTATGAAGCATTTTCCTTGATTTCAAAGGGATTTTGCAGGTCATGTAATGAAAGAATATGGGTTGAGCACAAGCGCTACTTCAGATCAACAAACACTTGTTCTTGGGATAGGCTCCACAATTTTTTTTCCTTACCACCACTCATGGTTACTTGTTTGAGGGCCCATGCAATATGGGAGAATCCCAACATGAACCTACGATAGAAATTGTCAAGGCCTAAGAAGCTATGAAGCTCAGTGAGTGTGGTTGGGGCTGGGCAGTACATACTTTTGAATATGATATCCGTTTAGGGCACACGGTAGCTCGTTGGAAAGGCATAGATGATGAGATTCATTTTGGGTTCTAAATTAGAGCCGTTGCTTGTCATTGAGGTTCCCTATTGCGAAAAAAAGTCATTTAGGCCCTCAAAATGGCCCCGATTGTTTGGGAACCGAAAAACTGCTAAAAATAGTAAATTCCTAGGAAATTGTTTTGAGCCAGTTGGAATAGGTGGGTGGCCACGGATATCCTCCTGGATCATAATGGATTATTAATATAAATATAAAAAATACAATGGCACACACACATATACACATTACACAAATATTTTATCCTAGAAGCCTAAACCAAGAAAACCAATAACCTATTTAGAGTTGAACCTATAATTTATATTCATAATCCTTATTCATTGTTACAATACAATATATATAGGATCCCACGACATCCAAAACCCCTAATACATTGATCCATATTATTCTACAACCCTAATTCCTTAACCAAAATTAGAAAACCATCATTGAAAAATGTGTGTTGAAAACTGCTAAAAAACAAACAAAAAAATTGCCAAAAAATAATATAACACACATTGGTTGGTTGTATAAAGAATATAACACATACCTAAAAATCTCCCACTTGTTTTATTTGCATATAGGGGGTCACATGATTACGTAGTCAACAATCCAAGGGAAGAATTCCCATTGTCTCTCTACACCAGGAGAACTTTGCAGTGCTCATAGACTTTATCAATGGATCTACAACATTATTCAAAGTGTCCACCTTCATCAACAACACCTTCTTGTCTTCAACCTTGTGTCTCACAAAGTGATACTAAATATCAATGTGCTTTGTCTTTGAATGATAATTTGGGTTCTTCACCAGGAATATTGCACTTTGACTATCACAATATATCTTACAACTTATTGTTCCAACCTAATACTTAAAGATAATCTCTATAACCATATTGCTTCCTTGCTTGCATGAGTGGCTACCATGTATTCAACTTCTGTAGTTGAGAGTGCCACTACAACCTATATTTTTATCGTCTAACTGATTTCTCCTCCAAATAGGTTAAACACATACCCACTTGTAGATCTTATGTGATCTAAATCTCTAACCTAGTCTGCATCAACAAACCCATGTATGTCCAACACTTTGTCCAATCCTAGTCTTCCTTGGTAGCACAATCCACAAGTAGTAGTTCCACACAAATAACTAAAAACCCTATTTACTATCGCCCAATGCTTCTTCCCTAGTTTTGACATATACCTACTCAAAACTCCCGCTACATGTGCAATGTATGGTCTAGTACAAACCATTGCACACATCAAACTACAAACCACACTGGCATATGAAACATAGGACATGTCCTCTTCGTCTTCTCGTGTCTTAGGACATTGATATACATATAAATTTACACCTACAAGAATAGGAACCCTAAACAGTTTTACATTCCTTCATATTAAACTTATGTAATATTGTCTCAACATATTTCCTTAGATTTAACTAGAGTTCCTATTTTCTTGATATATTTTAATTTCCATGCCCAAAATGAAATTTGTAGCACCAATATCCTTCATATCAAATTTAAAGGACAACTAAGTTTTCACATCTTGTATTTAAATCTCCTTTCTGTTTTCTATCTACAACATATCATCCACATACAGTACCAAATAAATGAGACAATGACCGATTAATTTGAAATACACATAGTGATCATGTTTGGTCCTTGTGAATCCAAGTCCCAATATATAAGTATCAAATTTTTGATACCACATCCTTGGTGATTTTTTTAACCCATACATAGACTTTTTTAGCCTACACACTAGATCTTTCTTTCCCTTCACTACAAATCCTTCTGGATGTTTCATGTAGATTTCTTCTTCCAGATCCCCATGTAGGAATGTTGTATTCAAACCCATCTATTCTACTTCAAAATAAAAAGAAAAAACAACAAATAAAATAAATATAATATAATTTAACTTGGTAACATGATAAAATTTCACCAAAGTCAATTCCCTCTACCCGGGAATAACCTTTTGCTACTAACCGATCTTTGTATTTCTCCACTTTTCCTTCAACATTCAACTTATTCTTAAACACCCATTTTTTGCCAATGGGATTTATTCTAGTTGGAAACTCTACTAGATCCCAAGCCTCATTCTTGTCCAACACTGCCATTTCTTCCACAATGGCCTTTTTCTAGAGTTTTCCATATTCTAAATCCACTACCTCCCTAACAGTTCTAGGATCATCATCAGTAATAAACAAAGAAAAATTTGAATGAAAATAAGGTGGAGTATACATTTCCAGTTTCCTTCTTTCCCAAACTGATATCCTCAATACTGGAGTGTGAGGCTCTTCTTCTTTCGATTCCTATTTTTCTGTATAGTCTAATTCATTATCCTTAAATTCATACTTTATTTTCTCTAGTTATTCGTCCATTGGTAGGAATTCCTATTTGAAAACATCTTTGATTTCTCTAAACACCACAACTCAACTATATTTCATTATCTTCTTAGTTTATGGGTTCCAAATATTATATCCTTTTAGACCATCTTTATAACCAATGAAGATACAATTTTCAACCTTTTTATCCAGCTTAATCATGTTTTCTTTTGGAATGTGGACATATGCATCACAACCAAATACTGTGAGATGTGTAAGAGAGGGTTTCTTACCAGTCCATACCTTGTGTGGAGTCTTGTCATCCAAAACCTATGAGGTGATCAATTGAACATGTAACATGCATTACCCACTACCTCTTCCCATAACTCCGTTCCTAACCCAACACCACTGAGAATGCTCCATGATTTTTCCATCAATGTCCTATTCATCCTTTTTACAACTCTATTATGTTGAGGTGTGTATGGATTAGTCTTATTCCTTTATATACCAAACTTCTTACAAAATTATTCAAACTCGTTTTTGCAAAATTCTCCACCATTATCCGTCCTCAACACCTTAATTTTCTTCTCTATCTGATTCTCCACAAGAGACTTAAACTCTTTGAATTTGTCAAAGACTTCAATTTTCTTCTTGAGGAAATAAATCCATGTATTCCTCGATAATTCATCTATAAATGAGACATAGTACACATATTTTCCCAATAATGGAACCGACACAAGTCCATACACATAATTGTGCACCAATTGTAGTATTCCCTCTTTCCTCGTAGAACCAAAGGAGAATATTACACAATTTTTCTTCCCATATAAGTAATGTTCATAGAAATCAAAATCTAGAGAAAATTTGGCCATACCTTCAACCATACCTTTACCATGTAGTACTCGAAGGCCATTCTCTCCTATATTCCCTTGTCTTTGATGCCACACCATAGTCTTTTTTCCAGAAACTGTAGGAGAGTTTCCTTCTTCATCTCTAATCTCAAGAACAACGAAACTATTACACCCATCACCAATAATTCTTCCCAATAGCTTATACAAAGTTCCAACTTGAACTCCCTTCATCAACACCATTGCTCCTCGAACCATCCTATTGGTTCCATTTCAAGCACTATTTATACACCTACATTGTCCATCTTACTTACATAAATCAATTTTTTGGCCAATTCTGGGATGTGTACAACAACAAGGAGTGTTATAATCCTATCATCCATGAGATTCAACTTGACCTTTCCTTGTCCTATCATTTTTGTTGTCGAGTCATCTCCTAGAAAAACGTCACCTCCATTATACCTTTCATATTCGTAGAACCACTCCCTATGAGGAATCATATGAAATGATGCACCTGATTTGACCAACCATGCCTCATTATTTGCATGCGTGCTTTAAGAATCCAAGTACACATACCCTCCTTTGTCCACAAAGGTTTTGACTTCTGTAGAAGGAGCATCATCAGGTCCCTTCCTTGTCTCAACACTTTTGGATCTACATTGTTTATTTTAATGCCCTTTTTTTCCACATCTTCAACATACCTTTACAATTTTTCCTAGAGATTTAGATCTTCCCTTAGATTTAGATCTCCCACTTGAGGAATTAGATTTATTTCTTTCCTGGGAGTCTCCTCTTGAAAATAAGGCATTTATGCTTTGGATTTCCACATTTTCCTTCTCATGTCCTCTTACAACAAGGATGATTAACCACATAATCAAAACTTAAAGTAGTTACATTACTATCTATGGCCACAACCAAACTATCCCACGAGTCTAGTAAAGAGCACAAGAAACTGATACACTTATCTTCATTAGATATATTAATATCAATAGATAATAATTGACTTACCACAATATTGAAAGTGTTTAGATGATCTATCGCCAAGTCTCCATCTTTCATCCTCAACTTACATATCTTCTTCCATAAGAACAATTTGTTTACCAGGGACTTACAATGATACAAAGCCCCTAACTTATTCCATAATGCCTTGGTTGTATCTTCCCCTAACACAATCAATAATACTAAATATGAGAGACACAAATGTATTATGCTCTTTGCCTTCTGATCCAAATTTTCCCAGTCTTCTGTTGATGTTCATGTAGGTGCAGTACCTGGATCCACAATGACCCATTGATCTTTATCTACCAATGAATCTTCCATCTTGAGCTTCCACAACTCAAAACTTTCCCCATTAAATTTCTCGATCTCTATTTTTGAACCACTCACCATTTCTTTTCACCACAAGAATCGATACCACAGAGCTCCCACCATAACAAGGTTTATCATAGACTCGAGCCAAACCCTTGACCACAAAGGTGTCCCCTTGAAGCCAATAACTACTTTGATACCAAATGTTGATTTTAATCTTGCACAATTAATTAATGTTAATGGATTATTAATAAAAACAAAAAAGACACACACACACACAGCCACACAAATATTTTATCTTGGAAACCCAAACTGGGAAAACCGAAAACTTATTTAGAGCCACACCCCAAAATCTTATTCATCATACTTCTTCATTCTTTACTATATATATATATATATATATATATATATATAGGGTGGAATCACAAAGGTGGGTTACACTTTCATGACAATCTGGTCTCCAAAATTTCGAAAAACATTTTTTCGGTCGAAAGATATTATTTTCGGCCGAAAAAATAAACGTCAAATCGAACGGAGCAATAAATGCGCCCTCGATTTGTGTGTAGAAATTTGGTCGGCCGAATATTTTCTTTCCGGCAATAAGTTTTCGGCCGAAACATTGTTTGGCTGAAAAATAGTTCGGCCGAACTATATTTCGGCCGAACTATATTTCGGCCGAACTATCTTTCGGCCGAACTATCTTTCGGCCGAAAGATGGTTTATATATTAGCCACACATCGAATTTGTAATGTTTAGAATTTTTTTTTGTTGTATTCTCTCTGTGTCGCTCTGCGAGAGCTATGTGTCACTCTATGTCATGAGCGCAACGATCGTGGTCGCAGTGGTCGTGGGCGCCGAGGTCGCAGGGGTCATGGGCGCCGAGGTCGCAAGGGTTGTGGGCGTCGTGGGCGCCGAGGTCGCAGGGGTCGTGGGTGCCGAGGTCACAGGGGTCGTGGGCGTCGTGGGTGCCGAGGTCGCAGGGGTCGTGGGCGTCGAGGTCACAGGGGTCGTGGAGAAATTGCAAGCGCCGGGGATAGGTATGTTTTCAATTGCCTATAATTTTCCCTAAAAAGCGATTAGAAATTTCAAAAAAATGATGAAATTATAGATATCAATAGGCATCATGCTTACTCCACGCCAATGCTTTTGCAACGAAGTACATTGCTTTCGTGTAGACCTATTAGACAAGCCCTCTGCCCTACATTTAATCTCATTTAATTACGCGCACTGTCCACTGAAAGGAGCCTCAAATCCTCCATGCCCACGTAATATATTTCATTTTTCTGTCCATTTTAGTTACAAGTATGCTAAATGTCATAAGATTTCCATTTTTTTTTATGTTATCTAAATCTAATTCCGCGTAGTCTAAAATAATTTTAAATAATTTTTCCAGG
>ML802649.1:70893-82498 GCA_009831015.1 Picea engelmannii | reverse complement strand
TATATATATATATATATATATATATATATATATATATATATATATATATATATATATATATATATATATATATATATATATATATATATATATATATATATATATGACCCCATGACATCCAATACCGCTAATCTATTGACAGTGATTATTCCACAACCCTAATTCCTTAATTGGAATTAGAAAACCATCAATGAAAGTTGTGTGCTGAAAACTGCTAAAAAAATGGATGTTAAAAATCCCCTTTTTTTGGGGGGGGCTCCGCCCCCCCTTGCAACCCCTTGGACAAGGGGGGTTTGGCGCCTCCCTTGTGAACCCCCTACCCCCAATGCATCCTCAATACAACACAATAGGTGGGGTTGCTCATGCAATGAATATAAGACATACCCAATAATAACAACTTTTAATTCTAAATTTATAGAATTAATCCCCAAGAGATACAACCCTATGCATTTTTATAAATTTAGGCCCATATCTTTATGCAACTATATCTATAAAATCATTGCAATGATCATCATATTGAGGGTTAAAAGGATTCTCTTTCAATCAATTTCCAGTGAGCAGTTTGAGTTTCTTCATGATAGACAAATTCGTGATGCTATAGAAGTTACTTAAAAAGGTATCCATACTATAAAAACCAAGAAATTGACAACCATTGTGTTGAAACTAGACTTATCCAAAGTACATATGATAAAGCAAGCTGGATGTTTTTGAGACTCATGCTGATACATATTGGGTTTTGTGTTCACTTTGCAAAATGGATAATGATTTTCTTGTCCTTAGTATCTTTTGTATTCTCGATCAATGGTTCAACTTCCAACATCTTTAGACCGTCTAGAGGTCTCACACAAGTATTCCCCCTATAAACTCTTCAATTTCTTATTGTGGATAGACTTAGTAGGGCACTTTTGGAGGCAAGTACATCAAGGACAATGAAAGGTATAAAATTGAACATATTACTATTTTTGACTCATTTTCTTTAGTTGATGATGTGCTTTTATTTTGTGATGGTTCAAGAAGAGATGCCTCTAAATTGAAGGGAATCCTATATCTATATTGTATTACCATAGATATGAGGATCAATGTACATAAATCTTATATGTCTTTCAATGGGGTAGAAGATGACTAGATGAGGGACCTGTTATGGCTTCAATTTTGAACAATTTGATTCTCAAATAGGCTTTAAGTACGCAGGGTTTTATATCAAGCCAAATGACTATAGAATCAATGAATAGAAGTCATTGATACCTTTTATGCAATATATGGCTATATAGGGGTGGGAGAATTACATTACCTTTTGTGCAATACATGGCTATATAGGGGTGGGGGAATTACATTGATTAAATCAATTTTAGGGACTATTCTAACCTACTAGCTATCCTTGGCCTTTATCCCCTAAGGAAAATAAGAAAGATTAGTTTAGGTTTTTATGATTCAGGAAAAAGAAAAATGAAAATATCCCCTAGTTAAATGACAAGCTATTTCAAAACCAAAAGACATTGGTGGTTGGGAGCATAAGAACATACATAATTTACCAAAGTCTTATGGAGGCTAAAATATTATAAAGGGTTGTGGATTCAAGTCATTACACATAAATATATTGAACCTACCACAATTGAGGAGTGGATTAGAAATACCTCAAAAAAAAATTGATTGCTTAATTATCTTCAATTAGATTTAGTATCTAAACAACTAATTATATTAAACTTTTGATTTGATGAGAGCCTGAAATTTGCAAAATGATTCAATAAATCACTACCTATAACTTATGCTCTTAGTTATTAAAAAAAAAAAAAAAACTTTTATTAGATGGATTATAAATTTTAAAAGTTCTGAAAATTTGGATTGAATATTGGGATTAGAATTTCGAGAGTTACATGAGACGATGGAAGGATTGCAGGATGTCGTGTTGACTACGATGTAATAGGGATTTTGTTTGTCACACTGCGACGTTGGGAAATAAACACATATATAGTGAATTAAACACATATAATTTATGCTGGATGAGAGGTAATTAAAATCTCTCTCTCTCTCTCTCTATATGTGTGTGTGTGTGTTCGATGAGAGGTAATTAAAAAATCAACATAAATATAAATGCATCATATATATAATGAATTTAATGTAACATATAAAAAAAATGAATTAAACACATCATAAACACATTACAAACTCATTTTTGCATTGGAATAGGTCATATCTTTGCAATATTGGGCTATGTTTGTTGTAATGAGACATTGGGTTGCATACATCACATTGCGACAATGGGTTATGATTGACACATTTCAACATTTCAAAATGTTTCTCACATTGTGAAATCAAGATATTTTCATCACATGGGGATGATGATACATTGTTCATCACATTGCGACGACGAGGCTAAGTTTGTCACATTGCGATAATATGCCCGTGTTCATCACATTGCGAACATAGAATAATGCTCATAAAATTACAACGACAGGTTATGTTCATCAAATTCTATTGGTATTTTTGTCAGAATGTGACGATATCATGTTTCTCACAATGCAACATTATCTCTACGCTCATCATATTGCAATGATGAGGCTATGTTCATCACATTGCGGAAATGAGGCTATGTTCACCACCTTGCGACCATATGGTTATTTTCATTACAATGTGACAATGGGGATATGTTCATGACATTTTGATCCTAGGGAAATGATCATCACATTGCTACGTTACTATGTTTGTCATGTGACACTACCATGCTCGTCACATTGTGACAATATGGCTATGCTCGTCAGACTGCAATATGACAATGGGGATATGTTTGTGACATTGTGATATGACAATGGAGATATATTCATGACATTGTGATCCTAGGGAAATGATCATCAAATTGCAATGTTACTATCATTGTTTGTCATGTGACACTACTATGTTTGTCACATTGTGACAATATGACTATGCTCTTCACACTGCAACAATAGGGTTCTGCTCATCACATTGCAATGATAGGGAAATTTTCATCACATTGTGATGGTGCTGTTTTCATAACATTTCAATGATGAGGCTATGTTCATCATATTGTGATGATGAGGCTATGTTTGCAACATTGCGACAATATGGCTTTGTTCATCACAATGTGACGATAGAGTTATGTTTGTCACATTACGATGATAGAGAAAAGTTCGTCACATTGCAATGTTACTATGTTTGTCATGTGACACTACCATGTTTCTCACATTGTGAGAATATGGCTATGTTTATCATATTACAACAATGAGGCTATGTTTGTCAGATTGCAATAACAAGGCTATGTTCGTCATATTGCGACGTTACTATGTTTGTAATATTGTGATGCTACTATGTTCATCACATTGCAACATTACTATGGTCTTCATGTTAGAACATTTGGTTCTGTTCATCACATTGGTTTTTTTCCTCGTGTTAGAATTTTTATTACTTTGGAGGAAACTTAGAATCATACTTTTTCTAAGGACATTGATAGCAAATCATGTTTAAATTTATAGATGATTATTTTTATTTGTTCTAAAGATATCGATAGGAAATCATCTCGAGCTTTGTAGATGATGAATTATACGTGTCTAAGGCTATTGATAGTAAATATACTTGATTTATACTTGTTCTAATAACATTGATAGCAAATCATTTAATAGTTTATACTTGTTATAAGCACATTGATAGAAAATCATCTAGAACTTTACAATGATGAGTTATGTTATTCTAAGGAAATTGATAAAATTTACAATCTTTCTCAAGATTAAATACATTTACAAATTTATAGTGTTTCTTCTAAATGAAATATATTTACAATTTAATGGATTAAAATTAAGTTATTAATTATGTAAATTGAATTCAAATCATTTTATTGTTATTATAAAATAAACCCTAATACAAACAATTAGAATAACCCTAAACCTAATTTGACCCTAACACTAAACCTAATAACCCTAACCTTAATCCTCACAATCATTCACTTTAATATATTATTAATACATTATTGATGACTATCTTTAATTATTAATATTGATTAATTATTAGTGTATAAAGAGTATGTATGTTAAATACCCCATTGTAAAATATAATTAATTATGTATATTAATAATAGCTTATAATATAATTATTATTAATAATTAATAATTATTAATGTATTATGTAAAATAACTCTTAAAGTATTATTAAAAAATTATTAATAATATTACTAATGACTCAATAAAATATTATTGATAATACTAGTAGTGATTATTACTATGATAATAACATGTATTCTTTTATATTAACAATAAATATATTAATTATCACTATATTAATAACTATTAGTATAGTTAATGATTGTATTATTAACATATTAATTATCACTATATTAATAAGTATTAATATGCTTAAGGATTGATAGTATTAATAACTATATATAATTAACCCTTAATATTAATAATATAATATAATATTTTTTTGTTTGTGTTGGGTACACGATTAACGCATGAACCACACTAACCCTTAACATGGTTGGATTTTTTGTCCATGCAGGTTTCGAACCGGTGACTTTAACATCACGGAGTGGCTTAACAACACACTCGGTCACCGACTCTCCTACACCTCGGGGACATAATATAATATAATATTAATCACTTTTTACTATAATAATTTAATATTAATAACGCTAACCTTAATATTATTAATAATTGATAATTATTAATGTATTATGTAAATTATTTTTAAAGTATTAATACAAAATTATTAATAATATTATTAATGACTATTAGTTATACTAGATCAATCAATGAAATATTATTTATAATACTAATAGTTATTATTACTATTAAGTGATAATAACATGTATTAATTTATATTAATAATAAATATTTTAATTATCACTATATTAATAACTATTAATATATTAAGGATTGATATTATTAATAACTATATATAATTAACCCTTAATATTAATAATATAATATAATATTAATCACTTTTTATTATAATAATTTAATATTAATAACACTAATCATAATCCTATTAATAATTATTACTAGCACAACCGCTAACTCGCGGCTGATGAACGCCGAAAGGCGGCTTACGGCTGTGCGAATACCTGAAATGCTTTAATATCTATGCGAATATTTTAATATTTTAATTCAAATGTTTTCACACATTACATCAATTAATTTAATATCTGTGCAAATATTTTAATATTTTAATTCAAATGTTCTCACACATTACATCAATTAATATGCTGTGTGTAATGCATGTTTTTGGACAGGTAATGCGTTTAAGATAAGGAGGGTTCATATTAAGTTTGTGCTACAACCACTGCATGACTCATGGCGTTGAAATGGCAAAATCTCTCTTTGAAATAGCCAGAGGGGAAACAATCTCTACGATTTCTTATTAAGATGTTTAAAACGGTTTCAAATAAGTACAAAACCAACTATTTATATGGTTTAATGAAATCCAATGATTAAAAAAGAGGGTTGTGAATTAACAAACATCACAAGCAGTAATGCAGAAACCCAAAATAAAAAGTAGCATAAGAATAAACCCTAAGAGGATCATTGGCGTTTGCATGAGCTGTACGCAGTCGGTGATCGCTCTACCTGCGAGCCATGTGCCTCCTCCCAGCATGGGATTGTCATATAATAGTCATAAAATTAAGGATCCCCACAATATTTTCATTGAATCGATCGTTTAGACTTCAAATATCTCTGATATATATTCTTCACCCTGGTGGGAGACGGAATTATAACTGGAATATATACAGATAGAGTGCAAAAGAAAAACCAAATATATATATCTTATTACACTGCTGGGAGATGGAAGTGTAACTGTAATATATCGCCTGAGAATCCTTCTCCTGGGTCATATCCTTCATCTGACCAGTCTTGATATTGTGATGACATGAGTTTTATCGAGCTCATATCCTTCAGAGATGAGGCGAATACGATGGAATGGCAGAGACGGGACATGTAACAGTCAGAGGTCTTGATATTGTGATGACATGAGTTTTATCGAGCTCATATCCTTCAGAGATGAGGCGAATACGATGGAATGGCAGAGACGGGTAACAGTCAGAGTGGCAACGCTTCACATCCAACAATTCACGTGGCAACGCTTCACATCATAAATTCGTGTTCACTATTAATCCGAGAGTTAAACACTGAATTTGGAAATCAAGCGTTCTGTACATATTAATCTTTCTTAATCAATTAAACGTGGCAATCAATGGCTAGAGCAGTAATTTCTTAATTATATTAGGTAAATGTGAAAAAGTAAACAAGGAAAACTTATGCATTTATAAATGCAAGGAAGTTATGAAATTAAATCTCATTCATTGATTTGGGAGGACGACGAAGAATATGTCAACATCTTCAATTGCCAACCCTAGGATTGAAATTTATGATTAAAAGGTGATTAATTCTGCCCATTGTCAATAGGTATACGCCTTTCCGCGTAATTAATATATTATTAATGATTAATGAAATTAAGATTAATATTATTAATATTAAGTTATTATAGTAAAATGTGATTAATATTATATTGTATTAGTGATATTAGGAGTTAACTATAACCATTAACTATATTAATAATTATTAATAATATCAATAAGTAATTATATTGGGAGCGACTAGGGTTTCTCCTAGTCACACGCTCGACTCTGCCTCTCTCCATGACAACGTGTCTACCTTCGGCGGTTCAGGACTGGATCTAGTGCGTCGTTTACGCGGCCCTTGGCCTGGATGGGGTTCTTGCACTCTGGTCTGCTGGTGGCTCTACCCCGTGAGCTGCTCTGTTTCCCCCCCACCTCTTTTCTTGATGGCGAGTTTCTACTCGCTTCCTTGCTGGTGGCTCCACCCCTATGGGCTCCCCGCCTTGCTTGCGTCGGTTCGGGACATGATCTGGAGCTCTGTTTGTATCGCGCGACCCTTGACCTAGATGTGGTTTTTCTCAATGGCCTGGAATAGATGTTATCCTGGTTATTGTCGTGATGAGAGGTACTATGCCTTTCAAACCTAATGGGGATTCATCCTATGGGTGGCTCCCTCCCTTGGAGATTTGGTAGACAGATTTTGGGTCTCTGGACTTGGGATTTGGTGTTTAGTGTAATGATTGTTGGGTATTTTGCTACTCTTTGGAGGCTGGGTCAGAGCTTGCAGTGTGGATTTATGGATCTACACTTTGTGGATCTATGGATCTTTTAGATGCTGGTTTTACTTAGTTATTGTTGTATTTTTATTTGCTATTTTACCCATGATCGGGAAGTGCTTCATGCACCTGGAAAACATAATTTGGTTCTCTTTGAATGATAAAATTACGAATTTTTCCTAGGAAAAAAAATCAATCATTAATAATGATAATTAATATATTTATGAGTGATTAACTATATTAATAGTTATTAATATAGTTACAATTAATATGTTAATAATATCAATCATTAACTATGTTAACCCTAAATATATTAACTACATTAACCTTAACTCTATTAATTAATATATTATGAATAACCCTAACCCTAAATCATCCAAAATTACAAAACTGTTTTTATTAATCAACTTTGTTAATATATTTAATAAATGAAAAACCTAGACAATTGATCACTAATGAAAAACCTAGAAAATTTATCAATAATGAAAAAAACTACATCTAGTCAACACAAATGATTTAAATATTCTGAAATTCATCTAACAAACATCAATTCCACTGAATTGTAGTTTTTACAACGTTCGTTTCCATTGAGAGTGGCGTTGCTAGCTTTATCGATACCTGCCTGATTGAGAGAACACGTCGTCCAGCTTTGTACCAGTTGTGAGTAATATACATGTTTAGTGTAATTCACGTTATTGAACGACTCACAAATTGATATTTCCTATAAATTCCTCCACAACAATAACATCAGTCATGTCTTATTTTTGTCATGTCTTCGTCTTGAGAGAACCAATGGAATGGAACATGGAGTATCCTGCAACTATAACTATAATTCTGCCTCTCGTAGCAGCCTCGATGTTGGTGATTTTATTTTTCAAGATGAAGTGGAGGAGTCATGACCAATATCCACGTGTGGTTTCTACAATGGTGGAGCACATCCTCAATAGTGTTGTTTTCTGCGAGAATGCACTCAAACTATCTAAAATTTTACTCAAAGCTTATTGAACAAACCAAACACCAGATATGCAGGCATGCAATAGTTATAATTGTTATTTCATTTCTTTTTTTTTCATATAATTGTTTTCACTTAGAATTTTAGGTATTGTTTTTCCTTGTTCATCTCGTATAGCGCAGAATAATACTAGTGATTGACAGGAACAATTCTCCCATGCAATAGTTATAATTTTTATTTCATTTCTTATTTTTTTGCATATAATTGTTTTCACCTAGAATTTTAGGTATTGTTTTCCCTTATTCATCTCGTCTAGCGCAGAATAATACTAATGTTTGACAGGAACAATTCTCTCTCTCTAATTGCAGGCTCTGTTTATGAGAACAACAATGGATGCAATATGCAGATTGGGCTTTGGAATAGAAGTGAACATCTTATCAAATAACAACGGTGGACCAAAGGCTTCTTTTGCAAAATATTTTGAAACTGCGAATACTATGCTTTTTGGGCGTCATTTTGACCTTGTTTGGAAGATAAAAAAGATACTTCAATATAGGATCCGAGGTCACCATAAAGGAAAGCATCAAAACAGTGGATGATTTTGTCTACAATACCATTGAGACAAAAAGACATGAAATCCCTCTCCAACATAACCATGTAAGACAAAACCCACAATTAATCAAATGCTCGATTTTCTTTTTTCACATTTCCGCTCTCTAATAGTGCTGGTACTTATCTCCTCATTTCTATGTCAAAAATACTTACAGGAAAAGATAGATCTAGTGTCTCGCTTTATGGAAACATCCGAGAAAAATTCATAGAAATACTCTGACAAATATCTCCGAGAAAAATTCATAGAAATACTCTGACAAATATCTCCGAGATATTGTTATGAATTTTATTAAGTCGTGGAAACATCCGAAAAAAATTCATAGAAATACTCTGACAAATATCTCCAACATATTGTTATGAATTTTATTAAGTCGATAGGTTTCCCCCCTATTTCAGGAATACCATCTAGACAACCGGATCCCTTTTGATCGGGAGTTCTTGGAAAGAATTATATAAGATCTCACAAATATAGCCACAGGCGCCATAACACAAGGTTATATAATCTGTGGATAGAATTAGAATACTAAGATGCATGTCATTAGTCTTGAGTATTATGATATCGCAATATTCTGTGTCAATTTATATTTCCGATGCATTCAATTTATCCTTCGCATAGATTAAACTTTTCAATCTAAAACATAATTTCATTATGCAGGACACACAGTTTTTAAATTCCAATCCTTCGCATGGATTAAACTTTTCAATTTCATCATGCAGGACACAGTTTTAAAATTCCAATCCTTCACATGGATTAAACTTTTCAATCTAAAACAGAATTTCATCCTGCAGGACACAGTTTTTAAATTCCAACGTGAAGGTGTAGGCAGTAGAGCTTGACTTTAAGGTACAATTTCAAACAAAGGACCAAGTTAAAGTCCAACCAATCTCTGCCAAAGCCATCCTTCACAATCTTAATTATCATATTACATGTTTTATGAGAAACGTGAGGATTGCCATTGCATGTCAGGATTGTAGCTGAAAATTGTTTAACTCAGCTCAGGATTTATGGTGATGTCTATTTGTAAGAGGTTAAGTTTTATATAATTAATCTTTTATGTTTGAACCGATTTATGTACTCTGAAAATTTCAAATAATCAAGAATTTTTTCCATGGGAATGTAAAAGAAAATTTCAAATATTCAAGAATCTTTCTCTGTGTCTGTATGTATCTCTTTCTTAAAAGTATAGGCCCGAAACTATTCAAAACGTTTATCTAGGTAATAAGTGTAATGAGTCCAAAGGTTTTCAGTGTGTTTATAAGAATTTTCTTAAATATGATCAAAGTTCGAAGAAGGTGTGGATATAGTTGTATAAGTTGCGTGTGTATAAGGATAATAACATAGTGGTGAAGATCAACTTATAGCCGCAAACATTGGTTTTTTATATCTTCGATCAATTTCAAGATTTAATAAGATATTTGATCTTCATTACTATATCAATGTCTGGAATGATTAACCAATTGTGATCAAAAGTTTTTACCATATCAATGTTCGGAATGATCAACCAATTGTGGCCAAACTTTAAAAAAAAATAAAAATTGATATGAATGAAAACTAAGTAAATAAGAACTGATAATATCATTTTGTTTTCTATAAATAGAACAAAATGATATGAAAAAATGAACGTTACGGAGTAAACAAACAATTTTTTTAAATAATAAACTTAAAATACAAGCAGAGTAGGGAGGCCATTCATTATTTTCTTGAAAAAACAATAAAACTTAAAATCAAAAATAAACTTTCCGGCTTCAATTTTCCATCTCCCTTTCCAACGCTTCTCAGATAATAAATGTTGTAGGATATTTCAATAATATTCTAGACCACTGTAGATTTACAGTGAAAATAACACTCTAATTTTCCTCTCCATTGAAAATTTTCTAAAAGTTTTCTTCGTTGATTTGATGAGTAGTTTATAGTGTTTTGACATTAAATGTCAAAACAATAATATGACTGCTTTGGTATTAGGTATTGGATAAGCTAATCAACAAAACAATAATATGACTGCTTTGGTATTAGGTATTGGATAAGCTAATCAACATTCTGATAAATCTGAATTTTATAATTTGAGAAAGTTTATTAGGATTAAGGTTATATTAATTATTTGATTATATATATCATATTTACTTAAAAACAATACAAAGATTGATTATTAATATATTATTAATGTATATTAAGAAAGACAATATAATATTAATTATTAATATTAGATTGAAACTTTTTTATATAAAATAAATTTTAATACATTTATTATATTAAAAAAAATACAATATTAATATTAATTATTTTATTACTAATATTAAAAAAAAATACAATATGAAGAATTTTTTTTATATAATTATTTGGTATAAAATAATATTACATTACACTATAATCATTAATATATAATTATATTATAAAAAATTAATATCAATATTAATTATTAATATTTAAAAAAAACATTATATTTATTATTTGATTAAAATATTAATCTTAATTATTTGAATACATTATTTTATATTTTAAACTAAATACTAATAAAAATATATTAAAAAAAATCATATATGAAACATTTTTTTATAAAACTATTTGATATATAAAACATTACATTATATTAAATTATACTATAATTGTTAATATATTATTATATTATATAAAAAAAATCAATATTAATTATAATTATTGATGGTTGATTACTATTATATGGAGAAAATCACTTACTTATATAAAGAAAAATACATTATATTTATTATTTGATTAAGAAAGACATTAATATTTGATTACATTTATTATATAAAAAAAAGTATTATTATATCAAGAAAAAAACATTATATTTATCATTTGATTACAAAAAATGTTAATACATAACATCAAGAAATAAATAGACAATATCATATATTATATAAGAAAAAGACATCATAGAATTATTTGATTGCATTTATTGTATC
>ML802649.1:54252-64475 GCA_009831015.1 Picea engelmannii | reverse complement strand
TTAATATATTATACATTAATACTTTAATGTATTATATTTACATTATTGTAATAATTAATACATTATACATTAATGTAATGTATTACTAAATACATTAATACATTACATTATCAATCTATCATTCAATTAATATGTTACATTTATATATTAATACTTTAATACATTTACCAATCATTAATACTTTAATTTATACATTTTAAATTATATATTAAATTGATATTTATATATTATATTATTATATTAATTAAATGTATTGATATATTAATGGTCATTCCCAAGGCATGTTGGTCGTCAACTAGCAACAACCACTTTATAAAAGTGGTTGATATATGCCGATCAACGTCATTTTTCACCTTTCCAAACTAATGACGGCGATCGACGTATATCAACCACTTTTATAAAGTGGTTGTTGCTAGTAATAGTTGAGAGAGACAGTGCAATTACTCTTTCTTGGTTATTTCATTTTCTTTTCCATAATCCAAGCGACTGAATGTATTACGATAGAAGGAATGACATAATTCATATTAAGCTAGCCAGGAACGGATAATATGAAATGGTTGAAATTATGGATGAAAGGGTTGCAATTATGGCTACTGCCAACAGTAGGTGTATGTGTATGGTAGATATGGTAAACTTGGCAGAAATGTAAATCTAGAGAAAAATTTAATATTGAAGTAAATTTATAATTTCAAGTAAGTTTACTAATCATTTGAACGTGGCAATTAGATGGTCACACATTAATTTTTTAATCATATTAAGTAAATGTTAAAAAGTAAACAGGTTAACGAACGCCCTAAAAAATGAAAGAAAGTTATGAGCATCAGATTTCATTCATTGATTTGGAAGGACGACGAAGAATATGCCAGCATCTTCAATTGATAACCATAATATTGGAATTTATGGTTAAAAGATGATTAAATGTGTCCATTTCCAATAGGTGTACTTTTGGTGTAAAAATGCATTATTATGTTAATATTATGTATAAAGTAACGATGGATACATTTTATAAAATAACTGTCAATACATTAATGTATAAATGTAACATATTGATTAATAAATACCTTATTAATATATTGTATTAATTAATTTATACATTTTTTTTATATATAATTTAGAGTTTGTATTAAATCATGTCAAAAAGATACAACTGTTTGTAGATCATTTTCAAAAGTGGCAGCGACACCCTTCTTGGAAACCACCACTGCCATTTGTCCATAGTCCTAGGTGGCAATGATGCCCTTCTGGGAAACCACCATTGCCATTTGTCCAAGAAAAAAAGTGTGCCATGCAAAAACAAAAAGATTCATAGCCACACAAGGCAAATTGTTGATGACTGAATTTAAACTTAAAGAAAAACAAAGGCCATCCTTCCATGGCTACCAGGAAACGAGAGGAGACCGAAACCTGAAACAAGAAATCATTTAAAAACCTGGTCCAATCCGTGGCCCGATGTAAAATTGGCGCGCTTGTGCTTTTCCCTTGTCACGGTCTGCTATAGCTTGTCAAAGGTCCTGAAGGAAGGACACCAGAGTGTCCACTCGGCTCCAACGTTCTACGTCCCTATTTTTTATGTCGAGCATAACCGACTTGATCTCCCTCAGTTCCTTTTTGAGGTCACTCGGTGTATCCATGATCATTGTTTGATCATCGCACCTGTCACAAAAGGGGCGAGGTTGGGTGGAAAACAGAGAATCAAAAGAGGAGTAAGGAGAGAAGGTGGGACCTGAGGTGGTGGTGGGGTGACGAAAGGGGGAGGGAGGATGAGGAGGTTGTCGAGGGGGGGAGGGGGGTGGTGGTGAGAAACCCATGGAGTTGCCAAGGTTATCAAACCACTCAAACCTATATGCGTAGGGGTTCGAGAGAGGGGAGAGGTCAAGGGTGTACTTGTGGAATGGTTGGGTGGGGGCGGGCGTAGTGACAGGAGCCAAGACTAGGATGAATTCAACTTCAGGAGGAGGGTCTGGGGTGGGCGGATTCCTTCCCTTGGCTGCATACCAGGAAACACCTCGTTTGGCCTTGCCTCTGAGTCAGGGCATGACGAGAGATAGTGACGCCCTCGGAGTGAAGACACTAAGGGTCGAAAATTCTAAGGAGGGGAGGCACAAGCACAAGCTCACATTCGAGTGGAGGTCGCACCAGAAAAAGTTCGTGAGCCTAAAGAAGAGGTGAATCAGGGATGTGTAGTCCTGCAAACTCTGAGGGGGCAAATGAGGATGAGAGTGCCCAAGCTCGACTTTAGGATCAGAAGAGCCAATCTGGAGCAGATGTGACTGAGGAAGCATCCTACATGGTGCCATGAAGACTCCCATGCCACAGAGCTTCCAATTCGTGTGGCCTGCTGGTTTCAAATGAAGAGTGGAGGGTGGCGGCGAAAGTTTTAAATCCATGAGGTGACTGGAGTGGGGTAACAGATTTGATCGGATGCTAGGTGGCTAGCTGCCTAGCCAAGTGTCCTCCTTGTGGTGTGATCACGCCATTGGCTCGGAAGCACCCCATCCAGGGATTACTACATTATACATTAAAAGATAGTTAAAGTATAAATAAATTAAAACATTAGTAAATTAAATAAGTAAAAAAACATTATTACGTAAAAACAAACATTAAACTACTACATTATTATATTAATGAAGAAATACATTAATAATAATAATACATTATTACATTATTCATTAAAGAATTAATTAAATAATAAATACATTTATAAATTATGAAAACAATTAAAGTATTAAAGTATTATTAATTTAATAGATTAATAAAACATCCATATAATTAAAATAATATTAATAAATACATTAATAAAGAATCCATATATTAAAGTTTCCAAAAATACAATTAAGAATTTAAAATACAATCACTTTATAAAAGTGGTTGATATAGTAAAATGGGCACCATTTTTCACCTTTCAAACCTAATGGTGTCAATCGATGTATATTAACCACTTTTATAAAGTGGTTTTTGCTAGTTCAAGGCCAACATGCCTTGGGTATGACCATTAATGTGTTAATTAATTATTACTTTATTCTAATATATAATTATTACCTTACAACCTGAGTGGGCCTAATGGTTAAGAACATGTGTTTCCTCATAAGAGGTCACAAGTTCAAATCTAGGAGGTAGGGTATGTATATTGAAAATGATCATGGTTTACAATGGTTAACCATGATTATAGTTTCTTATGGTCATAACTATGAATAACATTGATACATTAAAATATACTAAAATGTATTAATTTAATTAATGAATACATTAATACATTTTTAATAAATACATAATAAAGTATTAATACATTAAAACTGTATTATAATAAAGTATTAGTACACAATAAAATAATACCTTAATAATATATTAAATAGTAATATTTTAATAATAATAATAATAATAATCTATTTTTAAGGTCACCTCCAAGCCAGACACCAAATTGGTGTATGAGACACCCTCCGCCCACCTATTTTGGTAAAGTCTATGGAGGTATACATACCCTACCCTCTTTGAACTTGTAATAAAGTATTAACACATTATTACATTAATATAATGTATAATTTTTCATTAATGTATAATATAATGTATTATTTAGTTGACACATTAATAATGTAATGTAATAATTAATTAATGCAATAATGTATAATGTAATGTATTAATTAATTAATACATTAATATATAATGTAACATATTAAAGAACCATAGTTGCATGGGGAGTTGCACGAGAACAACTCTCGGCATTTCCAACATCTAGTTCCCAAGCTCCTGAAGTTCAAGGAGCTTGGAACCTAGTTGGGAACATCCCCAATTGGCTGAGAACTCTTTTGGGAACTTGGGATCTTTTTGGGAGCTTCAACATCAAAGAAATGGGAGCTTGGGAACCAATGTCCTAAAAGAAGAGATTTAAATTATAATTATATTAAATTAAAATGTAAATATATTTATTCCTTTATTACAAATACATAATTTCTTACAAATATTGTCATTATATTTATTCAAAATATCACTATAAAACTAAGACTAAACTACAGGTAAATATTATTTCAAAAATTAGTAAAGTAAAAATACTTAATAATACTCACTTTATAGTTGTGGATATGAAAAACTTTTAATACATTTATGTTTTCCTTCAAGCCCAAACTAAACATGAAAGCATATCCACGACAAACATTTGCTCCACTCTGTAGTTGATATCAACCAACCATATCATTGACTTTTATTGTATTTTCATATTAGAAGAATAATACTATTTTATTTTTTTCAATAAAAAAAGAATAATTCTTTAAATTTACAAAGATGTTTAAAGTTTATATATATAAAGTTTAATTTTTAAAAAATATTAAAATTTTATATATGTATTTTCAATTTTGTTTCTCATTTTCTAATGGAATATTTATGGATATTTTGTTAAATATATTCATATAATTATTAGCACTAATTAAATTAGTAATTTTAATATTGTAGTTGTTGCAATAGGATAAACATTGTCCTCCATTCAACTTCAATTTTATTGAAATAAGATTTAAAATGTATCAATATCTCTATACATTGTAATCTAAAGTATCATTGTAATCTAAAATATTTTTTATATATTTTTAATATATATTATTGTCGCTCCCAAATTCAAGTTTCCTGTAAATTTGAGGAAAAATTCTACTCGTATCCACCGTTTTCGAAACACATAGTAAAGAACTAATAAATTAATAATTCACTTTGTTAATTAATTAATATATTAATACATTGTTAAAGTATTAAAACACTAATAAAGTAATGTGTTAATAAAGTATTATTAAAGTATCAATACATTATTAAAGTTTTAATACATTAATAAAGTAATAGTATGTTAATAAATGCATTATTAAACTATTAATACTTTAATAAATATATTATTAAAGTAGTAATGCATTATTAATACATTACTAAAGTATTAATACATTAATTGAAAATGATCACGATTGACCATGGTTAAATTTGGTTGACCATGGTCATTTTTAACTATGGTTGACCATGACCATTGTTAACTTCTCTAGAACTTCAATATGCATGACTTTCATTATGGTTGACCTTAGTTGAGCATGGATGACAATGGTTAGTCATGTTTGACAATTATTGTTTGTAGAAGATCATGACTACTGATGACATTAATACATTAATGTATACTATAATGTATTAATTAATTAATACATAATTAATAAATTGCTAAAGTATTAATATATTAAAACATTAATAAAGTAGTAATACATTATTAAAGTATTAATACATTAATAATGCTTTATTGCATTAATGCAATGTATAAATTAAAGTATTAATTTACATAAATGTATAATGACCTTGTCTAAATTAAATGAGGTCATATCCTTGTCGTCATAAGGTTATTTTCTTCACATTGCGATGACAAGATATTTATGTGACATTGCGATGACATGATATCTGCATCATATTATGACGACAAGATATTTGATTCACATTGTGATGAGGGGGATATGTTCGCCACAATGCGATAAAAAAGATATGTTCGTCACATTGTGTTGATAAGGTTATGATCATCGTATTGTGACGACATGATATTTTCGTAACATTGCGATGACATGATATTTGCATCATATTGCGATGACATGATATTTGCATCACATTGTGATGGCATGATATTTGTGTAACATACCCACTACTTTTATCAAATTTTTCCGGACCTCGGTCGAACTCCAGCTCCTAATTAACCATGGAGATCCAAAGTAAACTGGCTCTTTCTCTTTTCTTCCCCATTCTTAGGTGATCACGGGTCATGATCGTGGTTCAGTTTGAACGTAGTGCCTATTCGTGTTTCGCGCTCCGGTGCTGTAGTAATGTCCAAACATTAGATTATGCAACCACCGAAGCCCGCCAGGGCTAACGTGCGTCCCATAGGGATGAATTCCCACAGGGTTGGCGAATGGCCAATAGGAATAAACCTCAATGGGGGTAGAGAACAGCCAATGAGAAATGCCCGTTGCACGGTTAGGTGGTATACCGGTAGCAAGGGGAATGAGAAATGGTGGACGCTATGATAGGGAGGGGTCCCACTTCACACGCCACACTATTCCGGACCCCCNCCTCATTAAAGGCATAATGACAAGGGGGGTCCGGAATCCACTGGGAAGCCGTTGATCACGATGAGTAAATCTCGACCGTTCGAGAGTTACGCGTCCAATTCTAGACCTCCCCCCCCCTACCACTAAAGGTAGAACAGTAAGGGGGCTCCAGAATGGAACCTCAGTCGTAGATCTGGACGGGTGGACTCTGGCCGTCTAGATCTGCTCGCCGCTTATCCTAAAGCATAATTCACGTCCTGGCTTAAGTGGACGTCTCACCTCCACATCTAACAATCATTACAGACCCGGAGCTCCTCCGAACGAATCTCCTCCGTTCGTCGGGGTTTTGACACTTGTGATGTCCCAACAATTTGGCTCACCGATCCCCGAATCTCGATACGCTCCTCTGCTACCTTAGCCTCCCGGGCTAAGTATTTAATCCACGTGACCTCTATCTCACAAGATCGCAGCCTTGTTCCTTATCGGGGTTTCGGGGTTTTCAATGTCAAAATGCAAATGTCCCCAGGACTCACGATTCCTCAAATCCCGACGTGCCCTTTACGTGCTATCTCTCCTAGCTAGGCTCCTAGCTCACAGGACCACGATCCTCGTGACCTCAGTCTTATCTCTCATCGGGGCTACGGGGATTTCAATACCACAATACATACGTCCACGGGATTCCCGACTCCCTGAATCCCGATTCTCCGCTGTACTGACAGTTGGCCTCCACTGTGGTCCTTCCCTTAGCCCTGATGTGATGAAAGTTGTCCCCCACTGATCGGGGTTTCACGTTTCGCAATTCCAAAGTGCATAGATAGCTTGTCACTGGGATCTTCGATATCCCGATGAACCAAACTTTGATGGACGACCTCCTCGTCGAGACTTTCCTTGATGGCCTGGATCTCTACCACGCATCCCCACAAGCGGATGGTCCTGATCCAATCTCACGCTTTCGCGACTTCTGGTGCTCCAGAAGTCTTTCCTTCCAAATCTCCAATATGCCGAAGGGCTCTCGATCTCGCCACGTGTCCTCACAAACGGGCGGCTCTGATCTCGTCGGGATTTCAAGACTTGTGATGTCCCAACTCCTTCGACCTCAGGAACTCCAATTTCCCGATGTCGAATATCCCGACTCTCTACGGATTTTTGACACGCGTCCCAAACGGATGGACGGTCTAGATGAACTCTCGAGGTTCGCGACTTCCGTTGTCCTGGACGCCTCGTCCTCTAGACTCGTGAAACTTTGATCTCTGACTCTCATCAGATCTCTGCCACATGCCCAACCTGATGAATAGTCCAGATCTGATCTCGTTGTTTCGAGACTTATAGTGTCCCGATTCCCTCGACCTCAGGATCTCCGATATCCCAATGGCCAATCATCCCGACTCTCTCCAGATCTCTGACACCTGTCCGATCCGAAAGCTGACGGGTAATCGGACCAAGATCCAACGGTCTAGATCCATTCTTCCTACACACACTCCAGAGACTAAAATCCGAGCATCTTAACTCGATCCAACGGTCGACGGGAATTCTGATGAGATCCAACGGCTCAGATTGTCCCACCTTGTGAATTCTTCCACTACTTCGTGGATGTGGAAAGATCCATGGTCCAAATTTTCTCCTGGGTTTTGGGATCTACGATCCCGATTTCCTCGTTGTTCATGAATATAGAGGGAAAAAGGGCAAGGTATGTAATGCCCTCGTTACTTCCGTCAATCTAACGGTCGTGAATGGCTATGGGTCACCCGACGAAATCTCATTCGTCGATTTGTTACATATCACTACACTGCTACCTCAGAACCTTAAGAGGGTCACTCCTCCTCATACAGGGTTAATAAGACTTGTGCGTTCAAGTCCTTTTTCTGGGTTCTTGGTGAACCTTTCTAAGGAGGAAATCTCTGTGAAGAGATCTATACTGGGGCATTTCCGGGGGTAGATACAGGTAAACAGCTTCCCGAGAACGGGCTGGAAGCCTATCTTAGTTCGACTCATGCCTAATTAAATTCATGTATCGACATAAGCCATGCGTGGTCTCTCTGTTATAAGCATATATCTAACATAACTTATCAAAACACTACACAACCATTATTATACTGTAATTGTTCACCATTTCACAGTTTATGAGCATATATGTCAGCATATGAATCTCAAGATGCAATATGAAAAAAACACTTATCAGAAATAACTTCAGAAGTGGGTGCAACTGCTGAGAGGGGTGCTCATTTCCACCCAACCGTAGGCTCAGCGACTCCCAACGGATTTACCACTAGCCACCCCCGAGCTAAGACCACGATGCTCTGAGACTGCGTCTCTCTATCTGCCAGTGACCAGGAGCGAAGGTTGCAATCCTTCCTCTCTGCTATCACTCACTCTGCGTAATTCCAGAGTTCCCCTCGCGTCTGCCCTTTCAATCGCCTCTGCCATACGCCTTATCCTCTCGTGAGGTTGCGTGTGGCACGATTTCCCTCGGACTGATCAAGCCCGACGGCTCTACGGATGGGCAATTCACCATCCCATCCCTCATCAAGCCATCCATCTACCAGTCTGCGAGCCATTAATTTTCAAGGCCAACAAGCCGCTTTTGGTTCTTCGGGCCAGTGGAGTCCAAATATGGTATTTAATTCTCGGTAGAAGTTAACGCCACCTTTTCAGGTGCCTTCCACCACCATCGTGGTCTCTTTTTCTTCACATCCCCTCATTAGCAGTCCTGCAATAAATTCAGAATGTTATTCACATTCATTGACCTCTTCCTTAAGGTCCATTTACATCACATATTCACATTTATGAGTTTGCCATAGTTCTTGGCCAGTCCAGTTATATTTACAAGTTGGGGAAAACAGGGTGTTACAATTCCCTCCCCCTTAAAAAGGAACATCGTCCTCGATGTTCTTATCTACTAACAAGAATTGCATGTACAGAATTAAACAAAATTGGATATGCCAGTTTCATGGAATCTTCCATCTCCCATGTAGCCTCATCTGGTCCAAAATGTTTCCACTGCACCTTGACCTGTGCAATGGTTCTGTTCCGGAGCCGGGTTTCCTTTCTGTCCAATATGCATTGGGGTTCTGGTAGAAATTCTCCCTCCGGTTCCACCTGGATCACAAACCAGTCAATTATATGATTAGCATCATGTATATATTTCTTCAATAATGAAACATGGAAAACATTATGTGCTTTTACTGTGGTAGGAAGTGCTAGACAATAGGCTACAGGTCCCACTCTTTCTAGAACCTCAAAGGGTCCACAATACCGGGGTGACAATTTGGCACAAGCTCCCATTTTCAGGGAGCTCCTTCTGGGCTTAATTCTAAGATATACATGGTCTCCCATTTTGAACTCTCTTGGAGTTCTCTTTTGATCAGCATAACTTTTATGTCAGCTCTGAGTGGCCTTCAGATTTTGTTTTATCTGAGTCACTTGCTGTTCCATTTCTTTCAACATATCAGGTCCAATAGAAATCTTATTTACAGGATTACTCCAGCTGACTGGAGTATTACACTGTCTACCATAGAGGACCTCGAAGGGACTCATCTTTAAGGATGCTTGGTAGCCATTGTTGTAGGCAAATTCTACTAATGGCAGGTAGTCTTCCCATTTCCTAGGTTGATGCATCACATGCATCCTTAACATATCTTCTAATATCTGATTTAATCTTTCTGTCTGTCCATCATTTTGTGGGTGATAGACGGTACTAAACAACAATTTGGTCTCTAAACCCGCCATCAGTGATTTCCAGAATTTGGAAGTGAATTTTTTGTCTCTGTCAGATATTATCTCTTTCGGCATACCGTGTAGTCTGAATACCTCTTTCATGAATATCTGAGCGATATTTATCACCTTACAGGTTGATTTGACGGGAATGAAATGAGCAGACTTGCTCAGTTTATCCACCACTACCATAATGGCGTCATTCTGTTTGGTTGAAGTTGGTAATCCAGTGATAAAATCCATGGAGATGGTTTCCCATTTCCATTCTAGGATGGGTAAAGGGTGTAATAGTCCTGCTGGGTGTTGATGTTATGCTTTAACATGTTGGCATTCTATGCATTGGGCCAAATATTTGGCTATGTCCTTCTTCAATCCAGGCCAATAAAATTGTTTCCGGGTGGTAGTAATCATTTTCTGGTATCCTGGGTGACCAGTGTAGGGTCTTTTGTGTAATTCATCCATGAT
>ML802649.1:20628-31088 GCA_009831015.1 Picea engelmannii | reverse complement strand
TCATTAGATTTGGCTTCCATTTTATTGTAAATTATCACATATCTAACTTTAGATTTTGAATTTCAATATATTTTAAATATTAAATGAAATATTAAATGACATATATTTCATGGTAATATATTTGAAAGATTTTTGTTTAAGATTTAATATTTCATAGAGTTATACCGGTCCCATGTTAAATTTTTGAAATATATATATATATTATTTACAATTAAATTTTCTTAATTTTAATATTTTTTTCTTTTAGATTTTTTTTTATATTTTTTTGAATTTTCATATGATTTTAGTAATTTTTTTGTATTTTTGTCATTTTTTTTTTAAGTTCTAATGGATCTTTTATAGTTTTTTTTTCAAAAACAAATATATATATTTTTTAAATTATTGTTTTATGGGGAAACTTTTAATTTTTTTTCATTCTTTTTAGTTTTTGTTTTTTTCCACTTTTTTTCAATGTTTTTTTTTTTCCAAATTTGAATTTTGAATATATATTTTAAATGTATTGTTTTCATGACATTATGTATTATGTTGTGTTTGGAGTCATAAACTAAGATTTAAAAAGTAAGGATTTAAGGGTCGATTTAATGATTTTGTTTTTTCGATTACCACTTTAAAAAAAATGTCATTTTAATACCCCAAATTTAAAATGGGTGTTGATGGTTGATTTTGAGGTTTCGGTTTTAATGGTACCAACTTCTCAAAATACAATTTCAAAATATCTATAAATTTAATGTTTTGAAAAAAAATTAAAAAATCTGTAACATCTTTTTTTTTTTAGGTGTCAATTTGAGGGGTTTTTTGAGCTACTGTCTGAGTTTTGAATGACATGTTTGAAAAATGTTGTAATTTTGACCCCGTTTAAAAAAATGGTGTTATCGATAGCACTATTTTTTTATTTGGGGTTTGATTTTGATGTTTTTTATGCAAAAATATGGGTGGGGGCTAGAGTTCTCGTTTTGAGGTCACAGTTCTCATTAAGTTGGTAACTATGTTTTCTTTGAAAACCATAGTTTGAGAGTCCCAAAAAGCCTATTTTAGCGCAGCTCGGATCCAAGTAAATCTTACACGCCAGTTGCTCGCACCGATATATATATATATCCATCTTTTTTTATGAAACCATTACAGGCAACACACATGTAATCTCTTCCCTCTGGTTTAGCCTGCTCAAATATGAATCTATGATCTGTGTTCCCACTGAAGGTGATCATACTAGGCAACGCATTACACAAGGAATGAAGCCTTAACTTACAGTTTTCAATTTTGAACACATAACCTTTCATCATATCGCGGCATGCGCTACAGCGATGCGTGATAGTCAATGCGGAACGAAATGCAAGGTTCACATTAAAATTAATATCCAAAATCAAATATTATTCATCTAATATTAAAACAAACAGTTAAAAATAAAAATAAAATTAGCATACCCATGAAGCAGGGGAAAGGAAACACTAAAGTGAATTGAGGTAGTTACATTGTTTAAAGACCATGAGATTTTATTTGTGAATGAAAAATGAATGCTTTAAAAGGTCCATCTTCATACCACTTCTCATAAGTGCAAACAGTAAACAACAAAAAACGAATACAAATAAAATTATGGCATCGAAACTTACTCGGAAATGATGAATGACAGAAGCACAAGTCCAATTGTGGGAGCAGGACTTGAACCTCGCAAATTCAAAAAAATGGAGCTCCAACTGCGGGTGCAGGACCCCAACCCTTCAAATTTGAAGAAAACAAAAGCAAGCAACAAACACCAACAGGTCCAACCACAGGTGCAGGTGCAGGTCCTCAACCTTGCAAATTTGAACCAAACAACAACAAGCAGCAACCGAAGAACCAACGTGTAAGTTTTAAACATGCGGAGTAAAGCAATGCATAAAGATTCTTAAGCAAGACAAAAATTAATCAATAGCTCATACACAGAGTACACAGAGATTTTATACTAGAAACCTTCAACCGGGAAAACCTTTCTTATATTCATTATATCGAATTTCACCATTCACCATACAATATATACAATGTTTTTAGGTATTCCGTAGATACCAAAACCCTAATCCCTTAATCTAGGATTAATTTAAAAAACCACTAAAAATAGAAAAAAACGCAATTGTCATATCTGACGCGCCCACACACACACATGCAAAGAATATAACACATACCCAACATTCTCCCACTTGTTTTTTTCTTTGCATCCAGGGGTCCAGGGGATTATATAGTCAACAATCCAGGGCAACAATGCCCATTGTTACTCTACACCAGGAGAACTTTTCTATGCTCACAGACTTTGTCAATGAATCTGCAACATTCTTCAAAGTGTCAACCTTTTCCAACAACACCTTCTTTTCCTCAACCATGTCTCTCACAAAGTGATACGGAACATCAATATGCTTTGTCTTCAAATGATAAGTTGGGTTCTTTGCCAGGAATATTGCACTCTGACTGTCACAATCTAATCTCACTACTTGTTGTACCAACCCAATACCTGAACACAATCTTTGTAACCATACTGCTTCCTTTCTTGCATGAGTGGCTGTCATGTATTCAGCTACTGTAGTTGAGAGTGCCACTATAGCCTATATTTTACTCATCCAACGGATTTCTCCTCCAAATAGGTTAAACACATACCCACTTGTAGATCTTCTGCGATCCAGATCTCCAGCCCATTCTGCATCAACAAATCCATGTATGTCCACCACTATGTCCAATCCCAGTTTTCCTTGGTAGCACAATCCATAACTGGTGGTGCCATGAAGATACCTGAAGACCGTCTTTACTGTTGTCCAATGCTCCTTCCCTGGTTTTGACATATACCTACTCAAAACTCCCACTACATGTGCAATGTTCGGTCTAGTACAAACCATTGGATACATCAAACTGCCAACTGCACTGGCATATGGAACATGGGACATGTCCTCTTCTTCTTCCTGTGTCTTGGGACACTGATCTGTAGATAACTTAACACCTATAGGAATAGGAATAGGAACCTTGACCGATTTACTTCCATGCATATTAAACCTCTGCAATATTGTTTCAACATATTTTCTTTGATTCAACCAGAGTTTCATGTTTGCATGATCTCTTTTAATCTCCATTCCCAGAATAAAGTTAGCAACACCGAGATCCTTCATGTCAAATTTGGAGGATAGCTGCGATTTCACCTTCTTGATAACATCCATGTTATTTCCTACCAACAACATGTCATCAACATACAACACTACATAAATGAAGTGATTACCAACCTGCTTGGAACATACATAGTGATCAGCCCTACTTCTCACAAATCCCAATCCAAGGATGTATGTGTCAACCTTTTGGTACCACATCCTAGGTGATTGCTTCAGACCATATAGTGACTTCTTTATCTTACAGACCGGCTCTTTCTTTCCCTTCACTACAAAGCCTTCTGGCTACTTCATGTAGATTTCTTCTTCCAGATCCCCATGTAGGAATGTTGTCTTCACATCCATCTGTTCCACTTCAAGTTCAAAAGCAACAGCAATAGATAAAAGAAATCTAAGAGAGAGTTAACTTAGCAAAAGGAGAAAAAATCTCAACAAAGTCAATTCCCTCTACCTGGGAATAACCTTCTGCTACTAACCGAGCTTTGTATTTCTCCACTTTACCTTGTGCATTAAACTTCTTCTTGAACAACCATTTGCTACCAACCAATTTTCTTCTAGCTGGAAGCTCAACTATATCCCATGTCTCATTCTTATCCAAGGAATCCATTTCTTCAACCATGGCCTTCTTCCAGAGTTTACTATCCTCTGAATTCACTACTTCCCTGACAGTTCTGGGATCATCATCAGTAATAGATAAAGAAAAATTGGAACGAAAATCAGGTGGAATATACCTTTCTGGTTGCCTTCTATCTCTCACTGATCTCCTCAACACTGGGGTATGAGTTTCTTCTTCTTCTTCTTCTGTTGCTTCCTCTTCTTCAAATGATTCAGATTTTGCATCATCCAACTCAAGCTCTATATTCTCAGGTTCATCTTGCGTTGGTGGGAATTCCTGTTTGGACACATCTTTTACCTCTCTGAAAACAACATCTCGACTGTAAACAGTTTTCTTGGTTTCTGGGTTCCAAAGCTTATAACCTTTCACACCATCTTTATAACCAATAAAGATACACTTTTCAGCTTTATTATCCATCTTACTCCTATTTTCCTTTGGAACATGTACATAATCATCACAACCAAACACTCTAAGATGTTAAAGAGAGGGTTTCTTTCCAGACCATACCTTGTGTGGAGTTTTATCATCCAACGTTGATGAAGGTGATTGATTGACCAGGTAACATGTTGTACCCACTGCCTCTACCCATAGTTCTTGTCCTAACTCGACACCGCTGAGCATGCTCCTTGATTTTTCCATCAGTGTCCTATTCATCCTTTCTACAACTCCATTCTGCTAAGGAGTGTATGGAGTAGTCTTCTGCCTTGCTATACCACACTTCTTACAAAATTCTTCAAATTCATTTCCACAGAATTCTCCACCATTATATGTTCTCAATACCTTTATTTTCTTCTCTGTCTGATTTTCTACCATAGTCTTAAACTCTTTAAATTTATCAAATACCTCAGATTTCTTTGTAAGAAAATAAATCCATGTGTTCCTTGAAAAATCATCTATGAATGAAACATAATACACAGATTTACCTAGGGATGGAATAGGAAAAGGTCCAAGCAAATCATTGTGTATCAACTCTAAGATCCCCTTTGCTCTTGTAGCACCAGATGGGAATCTTACTCGATTTTGTTTACCATATATACAATTTTCACAGAAATCAAAATCCAGAGTGCAATTAGACATACCTTCAGCCATACCTTTACCATGTAGTGTTTGAAGGCCCTTTTCTCCAATATGTAGTGTTTGAAGGCTTAAAATAGTGAAAACCACCAAAAAAAAAAAATTGGGGCACTGCCCCGAACGCTGCACGTAACCAGGGGGGGGCATACCTGCCCCCCCCTCAGACCCCCCTAGGAAAGTGCCCGACGCACACGGCACAAATAGAGCACTAGTGCGAGGGATCGTCAGATGCAGTTGTCATATTTGACATGCCCACACACACACATGCAAAGAATATAACACGTACCCAACACAACGAACCAACGAACAAGAAGCATCCATTGAATCAGTAAACAATATGTGTATCTTCAATAATGACTAAATTTCATTCCAAGCATAGAAGAAGTATGAAGCATACGATGGCTATGCAACTGGCGGTGGACAACAATATTATCCAAATTCACTACAACAGTGTATGGAAAAATTTGAGGAAAAATGTACTGTGAAAAGCCTATTTAGGTAAACATTTAAGGTTGTCAGCGTTGTTTAAGGGCCTCACGCTATGTAAACATTTAAGTTTTTCGACCTATTTAAGGGCCTTGCCCTATGTAAACATTTAAGTTGTCAAGCCTATTCAATTACCTCAAAAAGAGTGTCAATGCTCTAAACTTTCGGTATGTAAACATTTCAATACAAATAGAAATAATAAAAACACTAAAAAACAATGTCGATGCTCAGAATTTTCGGTATTTAAACATTTCAATAAAAATTAAAAAATTAAAAATGAGTGTCCAAGCTCAAAACTTTGGATATCTAAATGTTTACAACATTGGAACAACAAAGCTGGCAATAAGACTTCCAATCTATTCTTCAATGAGATGATGACATATAAGGTTTTTTTTATTATATAAAAAATAATGTTTTTACTTCTATATTTCAAACGATACAGATGATGTGAAAATTTATAGTCAAAGGACATATTAATATGAAGTCAACGAATTATCGATCGCTATAGTCCCTCTATGCCTTCGACAGGGACTAATAAATCATTTTAGACCACAAAAACATATGGGTAGAGTGGAATTCAACATCTCATTAAAACATATCCCCCAAGAGAATGGTTTTCCATGAAATGAACACCAGAAGGAATGATTGGAAAAGGGAATCCACTTAATCCCAAGCAAGCTTGGCCAAAGGAGAAAACCAGAATAGATGCATCAAGGTTTCATCTCACCCACATCGAAGCATCATCGATTCAATGTGTAGGTAAGAAAGATTCTATGGTAGTAATGGAAGGATGTCTTACTTTTGTGTTCTCTTAGACAAATTCCTATAGCTTTTCTAATGATTCTTCCTTATCTGCCAATTCTAGGTGCAACCAAGCGATCTATAGAACTGAACGAAATTGTCAATAAATATTTATTGAATTTGACCCCGAGATGCTAGATTGATTGGGTCTATTTTCTGCGTTTTTTCTAAAGAAAAGTGGCCATTTGATCTCGCAACCTAGCAAACCAAGGCCGAGGAAGGGGGTGGTAAGAGTGATCTACCCTCCAACCTTGAGGGGGAAAAAGTGGTAGCGCCCTGCTTTGTTGGGAAGCACCCTACTAAAAGAAAGGAAGGTGGGATAATGCCCTCCTATACCAGATACTACGTAAGAGCATGCAGTTCAGGTTTTCCAACACATTGTACAAGTTGACCACAGATTGGTTTTCCCTGCCCACTCATATCTATCCAGCCTTTCATGTGTACTATTGGAAAAATCTTGTGGGATGAAATGCCATGTTCAAACTGGCCCTCTAGAACTTCATGAAGACGACTTTATTTGACTATAGCAAGTAGTATTGATCACGAAAGAATTCCAAGTATGCTAACTCACTGTTTGGGAAGTCTTCATTCATAGAAGAACATGAAGCTCAAAGATACCACATGAGAAGTCTTCATTCATAGAAGGACATGCACTTCAAAGATACCATATGAGAAACAATATGAATTTAATTTTATGGGAATTTCCCCATTTTGAATCTTGAAATAATACTACTTTTGAAAGGAGAGGACATGTTAGAGTCCTATTCTAACCTCTTTACTTTAACATACTTAAGAATCAATCTATTAATTTAGGAAGTTAAGAGTTTTTGAACAAAACTCATTAGATAAAGTTTTGATTTTGAGAAGGTTATGTCATTTTGTTTTTTAAATGTTGTTATTGTATTTGGAACTCTACTTATACCAGATTTTCCCTAACAGACTAAAACATTTCTTTCTCTTTTGAAAATCATCAATAAAAAGGTTATATTATTCAAATTTAATCTCATCCTCTTTACATTTGCAGACTAGAAAATACATGATTCAATAACAGAAAATCCCAAGTGAAAATATTATTTTTAACAAGCTGCGAAGATTTAATAAGATGATATATACATATTCAGAATCTGAAGCTTTAAATAATCAACAAAACACAGTGAATTGGGTATAGCTTGGATAGTCAATTGATTGTGAGGAATAATTGTAATAGCTTCTAGCCTATATGCAATGGAAAGCTTCCTTTTATTTAATTGAATATCAACTATTGATGACCATGTCAGAGATTTCTCATGGAGATTAAAATAAAAGTATTAATCATTTCCTTGGTGATTGGCCACATAGGGATCAGATTACTGCCTTCGATAATAACTTAGAAAAAGCTTTCACTGGTGCAGTATGAGATCTATAGCAACTTCTAGGTGCAATTCTCTGAAAACCATAGTTTGAGAGTCCCAAAAAGCCTATTTTAGCGTAGCTCAGATCCAAGTAAAGATTACATGCCAGTTGCTCACACCGATATATATATATCCATCTTTTTTTATGAAACCATTGCAGGCAACACAAGTTTAATCTCTTCCCTCTGGATTAGCCTGCTCAAATATGAATCTATGATATGCGTGCCCACTAAAGGTGAGCATACTAGGCAGCGCAGTACACAAGGAATGAAACCTTAACTTACGGTTTCTAGTTTCGAACACATAACCTTTCATCAGATCGCGACATGCGCTACAACAATGCGTGATACTCGTTGCGGAATGAAATGCAAGGTTCACATTAAAATTAATCTCCAAAATCAAATATTATTCATCTAATATTAAAGCAAACAGTTAAAAATAAAAATAAAATTACTAATAAAACATTAACGACATTCTCCCAATCGTACTAGTAACTATGTAATCCCAACAACTCGTTAAACATACTCAGTTTAACGACAGTTATTTTCCCCACAGCTTCATCAATCAGAGTCATCTGAAATAGTACCATACCTCTCTCTAATCTTCGTGAAACACTTGTACACTTCATACATGGACGGTCTCATATATGGATTATAATTCACACATCGAAACACCAACCACATCACCTCTGCAACGACCGAACTCTCTTCTTCTAATAATAGACCCATCTGATTGGCATGACAACTTTGTATTGCTAGCTCTACACAATCGACGCCCTCATGTACAAAAAGACGGCGTATCCATTCATCTGATGATACATCGATCTGATTCGCACGATAGTTGTGTATTGCCTTCTCTACACAATCTCCCTCATGCGCAAAACGACCATGTATCCACTCAAGAAATGTCATTTCATTTCTACTTTCTTCATCCATTACCGTGTCACGAGGCCTTAACCCAGTGACTATCTCTAACACCAGTATTCCAAAACTGTACACGTTGCCTTTCAATGTCGCAATAGACGAGTTCCTCCACACTTCTGGAGCATCGTATCCAAATTCCTCCATAAGCTGAGCATCCTCTCTGGAGGAAGAAATGGGAACACAAGTGTCCTCCACATTCATAAGTCTAGCCAATCCGAATCCACTTATGCGCACTTCGTACTCTTCATCCAGAAAGATGATTCCACTGCTTATATTGCGATGGACAATGTGGGGATTGCAGTTGTGGTGAATCCATGCGAGTCCTCTTGCCGTGCCTATATAGATCTTCAGCTTCGTTTCACAGTCGAGCGGATTATGTTCACCATAAACGCCATGGAGGCAGCTGAGGAGTGATCCCTTGGCCATGTATTTGTAGACCAATAGCCTCTCTTCATCTACAATGTAGTAGCCCAAAAGAGGAACAAGATTGCAGTGCCTTAGGCGGGCTAATTTCTTCATCTTGCACTTGAAATCTTTTTCACTCTGTGAACATGTCCGAAGTCTTTTTACTGCTAGCAAAAACCAATCACACAACTTGGCTTTGTAGAGTATACCTGTCCTTCCGTACAATATGATATTTTGTTCGCTAAAGTCATCAGTGGCAGCCACAAGATCGACCAATCTCATCTTTCTGATGGGGTTCTCGAACAAGCGAATTTTAACGGATCCTCGAGCTCGTACATATTTATGCCAATCGTTGGGGTCTTTGGATGTTGGTACTAGGATTTTAACAAATCTTCTGGTTTTTTCTTTACAAATCATCCAACCAAAACCAGGTAAAATCCAGACAATTAACAGATAAAATAGACAAAACAAACACACGGTGAGGCTATGCTCACTTCTCTATTATTCAATGAAGACGGATTACATCCTTATATAGGAAAAGACTCTACCGAGTCGGTTACATGCAAACCAAAGACAACTAGACTCTCAACTATGAACTGACTCTTAACACGCCTACAACTGACTCTCACAACTGAAGCTTATAATTGGTGCTTACAACTGGCGCTTACTCCATTATTTCAAAGTCTCCCCCTTAATGGAGAATGGATTGACTTCTACACCTAACATCTCCCTAAACAACTCAAACTTTATCTTTCCAAGAGGATTAGTGAAAATATCAGCAACATTTTTACTAGTATTACAATACACAATAGTTATTTCATTTGACTGCAACTTTTCTCTAACAAAATGATATTGAGTTTCAACATGCTTTGTCCTTGCATGAAAAATAATATTCTTCACAATATTGATTGAACTTTGATTATCACATCTGATCATCCTAGGTTCCTTTCGTTCTTCTCCAACATCTTGAAGAAGTCTTCTTAACCAAACATCTTCACAAGTTGTTGCACACAATGCTTTATATTCTGCTTCAATAGAAGACAAAGATACAGTAGGCTGCTTTTTACTGCTCCATGAAACAACCCCGGATCCAATGCTGAACACATATCAAGTGGTTGATCTTCAATCATTCAGATTGCCAGCCCAATCAGAATCTGAATAACCTATCAACTCAACATCAGATGCATCATTATATTTAATACCATATTCAAGTGTACCTTTTAGATACTTGAGTATTGTCTTTGCTGCATTCCAATGGCTTTCATGAAGTTTCTCCATGAATTGACTTAACACACTCACAGAATATGAAATATCAGGTCTGGTTGTGGTGAGATAATTCAGACTACCCACCATCTGTGTATACACAGTGCCATTCACCTCCTTCGAACCATCATCACAAGAAAGTTTCACATTCTGTTGCATGGGAATAGTAGAAGAATTACACTCATCCATTTTAAATCTCTTAAGTATTTCTCTGATATACTTACTCTGACAAACAAAAGTTTGGCCTGCATTTCTCCAAACTTCAAGACCTAGGAAGTAAGATCTTTCATTTCAAATACCTTTGATAACTGCTCCTTGATTTCATCAATTAATTTCTCTGCATTTCCTGTAATTATTAAATCATCAACATATAATGAAATCA
>ML802648.1:319333-363256 GCA_009831015.1 Picea engelmannii | reverse complement strand
CCCCCCCCCCCCCCTCTCCAACTGATATAAATTTGATTCTCCCATTATCCATGTGCTCTACTACCAATATCATTCTTTTGTGGAAAGTATTTTTCATACCCATTTAGTGCATCATTCTAGTTTGTATTTGTTCCCCTTTTATACATATTTGACTACCATGAAATGAAACTAGACAATTTCATATCTACAGATTTTAGATATGGGAAAAATTTCTTAGGGTAGTAAAAACATAATAAAGAAAGACCTTGGAGGTTCTCTTGGTTATGTTCTATAGTAATGAATGAGTATATGTGAAATACTCATGGGAAAATATTGTACACGAGGAGTAGTACACCAATTTTAGGCACTCAAAACCCTCACTGGAGCCATATTATTGGACCCTACCCTGAAAATATTCTTGATATATCCTCTCAACAATGATTATTAACTCCTAAGATCCATGGAAGCCTATCCTCATTTCCCTTTGGCGCTATTGATTCTAAATGTATAACCACATCAAGAAGCGTGATAACTAAATTGGGATCGAAACTGTAAACAAAATTTTCAACCCAATTCTTATCTTGATCTATTCACTTTGAATGTACCCAACTTACAAGAGCACGAACAAACATACTTCTATACTACCACCTATGAAACTTTGTTAATGGGCCAAACCGATCCCCCCTAGTTAGCATCTAGGCATTGACGGAGGGCACAAAATGATGTTCCTACTATCATAATCCACTAGTTGTACCTACTCTTCAAAATTATAACATAGCCCAACCCAACTAAGGAACATTACATGCATAATACACATTAAAAATTTAAATCTTTCTACTAATAATTTCATGTATCTTAGCAACTACAAATCACAGACAAATGTAACTATTTGAATGATACCACAGTTCTAAATGCATCTAAAAAAATCTATTAAATCATGAGTGCATCCAATAAGAACACAACAAGCATGCAACATTCATATAAAACATTTACACATTGTAATAACATAAGAACATGATAAAAACAATTATCTGTTAAAAAATGACCAACTAGCTGTGTACGAAGGATGAACCTCCTAGCCATAGATGCTTCTATTCATTTCTCTCAACAACGAGCCCTCCTGAGCTGATCTTATGAGTCCAAGAGGATATCCATCCCTCTGGCTATCCACTCTCCACACACAATAGTCTCCAAACCCAGGTTATAATCCTACATCAGTTCTTATCCACCGACTCTCTCTTCTCCACAACCTACACTACCCAAGGAATGTACCCCCTTAATTTCTCACAATCCCTCGAGTTGTATCATTAATTTATTAAGGCCTCTAGTGCACTTGGTTGGCTATAAATCTCTTAGTTGGGGACTCTAGGAACTCTTAGTTTCCTCAAGAGTTCTCAGAGCATCCTTCGCAATGCTCTTGAGTCATTTCATCGGAAAAAAATGCACTATAGGCTTCTAGCCCATTTTACAGGAAAACATGTCTCTTTTCCAAAATAAGCACATCCAAACAATGGATATATTCAAGAAAAATATGGTTGGTTCTCTTCCCAGCACTCAACTCTCCTCTTTCTACCTAATATCAACACATAGGCTCTCCGACCTAGTATGACACAGGAATTCCAACCTAAATATAAATATATAGACACTTTGGCCCCAAAACCACAAATACATAGGTGCTTTGGCCCCCCAAAAGCATAAATACATAGGTGCTCTGGCCCCAAAACATATATATAGACGAACCCTAGCCCAAAACATATACATATATATAGGCACTCCGACCCAAAACATATACGAAAACCATTAGCATTCTTCTACAACTATCTCGATTTACACGAGTTCTCTTCTTCTTCACCTACCCAACCCAAGGAACGTACCCCTTAATTTATCTCATTCCATCAGGTGTCTCATTTTTTTATCAAGATTGACCTAATGAATGTCCCCCCTTCATTTTTCTTAGTTTATCAGGTTGCACCATTAATTTAGCAGGGTCTCTCTAGAATAGGTAACTAGGAATATCACTATTGGGATCTGAAGGGAAAGTAGTTGCTAGAAAGAAATACCAATAAAACAACCACCGAAAACCTTTTTGTTGAAGTGAACTAATATAGGAGTTCACTCTTTAGTCCTAACAACTTGGTTCTTTGATAGTGCAACTCACACTAGAGTTCACTCTTTAGGCCTGAAAACCCGACTCTTTGATAGTGCAACTAACACTACAGTTCACTCTTCGGGCCCGATAACCTGGTTCTTCTGCAAGCATGAAAACTTACTTCTTGTTGTTCTACTCACCCTCTAGGCTTAGGCATCCCTTTCATTGTTATACATTTCCTTAGGCGATCCATAATTTTTCAAGGTGTTCTTATGCAGTCGAATGCCAACTTCCTGCTAGACTTCCACTGGCAATCTAGAACCTATGGAAATCATCCCATCTACATCATATTCATACGTTCAATATGAGACAGCATCATATAATTTTCAATTGTAAAATTTCAAATATGTCTTACATATGAAAACATAATTTCCCAAACATGAGTTTTCCTGCTCATAATTGTTTGGCTCTTGTAGTTGTAGATATCAGTCTTCCTTATGGGCGTACATCCCTTCCATATCCAAGAGTATTCTCTTTGCAATTTTCTCAATTTTCTTGAAACCAAATAAATTGTGAGCATATCATAACAATTTCCAATTATTAATTTCTCAAGTATGTTTATACTAAAAAATAAAATTTAGCACGCATGAGATTTATGCTCATTATGTTTGTCTCTTACAGTTCTAGATATGAGTCTTCCTTATGGGATTACACTATTTCCATATCCAAGACCACTCTAACTGCAATTTCCTGAACTTTCTTTTAACCAAACAAGATTATTAGTGTAACGTCCCCAACCACCCTAGGTTGGCCCACGTCACACAACCTCAACTTACGTAGCTCCTAGCCAACCAAACTGTAACATACCCAACATACTACTCAACAATATCCAATGAAGTTTCACTACGCAAAGTCTACTCTAACACAAGTTCGCGCAATATCACATGAAGTAACATGCTTATCCCAAGCTCGGTTCGTGCCACACAACTTATAACATCGGGAGAAACATTATCTTTTCAATAAACCCTTAGGAAGCATAAATAACGTATTAACTACATGCACCAACATACAGATCACACATCATAACCACACACATCCATATAGGCATCATGCGCCACTTCTAATTTCACTGTGTGTGGAATCTATTTCCTTAAACACACACAGAAATTCCATCCACTTGATGAACACATACTACTTTACTATGCACCTAGCCATTCAATCCTCTCCTTGATGAATCTTAACCAAAATCACAAGGTTAACTTAATAAGAAAGATTATCCACATTTGTCATATCCATGCACAACTACAATTACAGGCTATAAGCACCATACTTACATGTGCAAGCAATGTTAAATAGAATAAAAACAAATACTTATACACAACAACATATAAGAATTAACTCATGTAAAACATAGATAAATAAGCACAAAGTAAACAAGACAAGCACATAAGGAACACTTATCTTCTATGAATGTCACCAATTGTTTCCTTGACTAGGATGTTCTATAATATTCCCAAGACAATTTTTTCACATGGGAACACTAGCTAACCATTGAATTAACTGTTTGGTTGTTTGTGTATGTAGGTTGGCCTTTCAAATTTTGGCCTTCGGGTTATATTCAGTTATTCAACACAAATCATGAAGATATACTCAATACAATGCAAGATCTAATCACTACACAAGATATGGAACTCCAAAGCACAAATCTAACCTTTTTATTATGGAAAGCAAGAACCTGATACAAAATAGAAGCAGATCTGGAATAGCATTAGATGGCTTCAAGATAGAATATATGCGTTGCTACAAAATTCTCTCGACAATACAAAATAAGCCTCCAAAGGTTGGATATATGATGAAGGACCAAATACAAAAGAGCTAGGGTTACATCCAACCACCTAGTTGTTGACACATCCTGCTGGATGGATGAGAAGGCCAAGGTTTCAGCCCAGCTGAAGGAGACCTCCAAATTATGCTAAGATTCACCGAAAACTAGATCAGGACAAGGGAAACCCCTCCCTAAAGTCTAAATCTCAAATGCCAAGTATTTCCTCTCCAAACTGTTGAAACCCTGATCAAGACTACGCCCTCCTGAAACCCTGAAGTGCCCAATAATTTGGCCTTGATTAAGGAAGCCTCCAAAACTCCTGAAACTCCATAGGATGATAGATCGGTATTCCACAAGTCATAGGTAGAAGTCTCATAATCAGATATGAAGTATAACCCCCTGTATCTGAAAATATTTGAATCACCAATGCACCCTCCTCTCAAAACCATCCCAAATATGTAGCTAACAATCTGGCTGAAGTAACTCCTCCAAAATACCTCCAAATTGATGAGAAAGGTCTTGCAAGAAAAACCCAAGTGCTAGAATGTCTCTAGGCTCTATCACAATGCCTGATCAAACTTCCCTTCATGCAATGGCGTGCCGCTTCTAGAAAACCCTGAATGGTACGACCTCGATGCCCTCCTGAATCAATGATGGAACCTGTGATGAGTGTACAATGGTGTGGGTGGAGTATTTCATCCCCGAGAACAAACTTGGAACAAGGTGAGTGGAATCTTTCACCACTGAGTTTTTCTCTAGGGTTTGTAATCTCAAAACCCTCAAAACTATGTTCTCAAGAGCTCAACAAGAAAATACCAAATATTCAAGATGAATGAAAGGTGCACCCTAGCCTTTCCTTTATACCTCCACTCTGTTTCCCTATTGAGTTAGTTTATCCCTTAGGTTCAACTTCTAACTCAATATCTATCTTTCTAATTCTTCATTGAGCTACTTTTTGCCCTTTTTCCTCTTTTCTAAGTCAACTTTAGAATAGAACATTGAGTTGGTTGACTTGTCCCCATGATGCATGCGACTATGGTCTAGTGGGGATGGATAGACCACTAAGTCTTATACAAACCTCTTCATCAAGAGGTGGGGGACATTACAGTCTCCCCTGCTAGAAATTGCTTGTCCACATGCAATTATGAACCTACTTCCCGTACCACTTGTTCATTCTCCCATGTGGAATCCTCAATGTTCAAATCCTTCCATTTGATCAAGTATTCTTTGATGATTCTCCTCTGGATTTTCCTCTCCCAAACCTCCAATATCTCCTATGGTACCAGAACTAACTTTCCCTCTTCATATAGAGGTCGCTGCACCTCCAGTGGTGTGATGTGTTGGTTGATGGCCCTCTCCAGGAAGGACACGTCAAAAACATTGTATATCAGGCTACCATGTGGAAGCTCTAGCTCTTAAGCTATGGCCCCTACCTTCCTTCTGATCCTGTAGGGACCAAAGAAACGGGGTTGGAGTTTTTATGCTCCACTTCTCTTTATAGAATCATGTCTATACGGTTGGAGCCTTAGGTGGACTAAGTCACCAACCTCAAAAGTATGCTCTATCATGTGTTTGTCTACTTGGACCTTCTTCTGATTTTGTTCCCTTTGTAAATGATCCTTCATATCCCTGAGGATGTCCTAACTTTGTTGTACCCAATTCTGTACCATAGGATCTTTGTTGTCACCAAAAGCAGTCGCTACAAAAGAGAGTGGGTAATAACTGTACAATGCCCTGAATGGGGTCATTCCTATGGACATGTGATAGGTGGTGTTGTAATAGTATTCCCCCAAGTGTAGCCACCTAACCCATGCCTTCTGTTGTCCTGCTACATACTTCCTGAGATAGCCCTTCACCCATTTATTGATTATTTTGATATGCCTATCCCTCTGAGGATGATAACTAGGGCTAGGGTTCAAAGTTGTACTAACCAGCCTGAAAAATTCCTACCAAAATGTACTGATAAATCGATTGTCCATGTCACTAACAATGGTTTTGGGTAGCCTGTGTAATATGAAGACCTACCTGAAAAAGAAATCGACCACCTGGTTGCACTGAACTCTGTGGCAATGGAGAAAAAGTGTGCAAATTTTGTCAACCTGTGTCCACTACTATGAAAATAAAATACTTACCCTGCACCCTTGGCAACCCTATGATGAATTCCATGAAGATGCTCTCCCATTTGTGCTCCAAAATGGGTAAGGGTTGCAACAATCCTGTTGGGTGAGTGTGCTCATCCTTATTCTCCCGACAAGTAGTACATTCCTTGACGTGACTCATTACATCCTCTTTGAGGTCCTTCCATGAGAACCTCTCCCTTACCTTCTTGTAAGTCTTTCCAATCCCTTGGTGCCCTACTACTAGTGAGTCATGACATGCCTATAATACCTTGGCCTTGAAGGCCGATTAAGGAAAAAAAAATATTTGGCCTTTGTAATAGATAATGTCATCGATGACCCTGAAGTTATCATCCTATATTTTCCCATCCATCACCTGAAAAGCGAACTGATTTTTTTAGTATTCCATTACAAGGAGGTCCTTCCAATCAACTGATACATATTTCATGGCATAGATTGATGGCCTCCTGGATAATGCATATGCCACCATGTTGTTTTTCCCTTTGATGAATTCAATGTCAAAGTCATAGGCTCGGATCTTACTGACCCACTTTTGGGTCCTTTCATTTAAGTCCTTCTTCTCCAAGAAGTACTTAAGGTTGTTGTGGTCTGATTTCACCACAAATCTAGCACCGACCAAGTATTGCATGAATTTGGCCAAAGTGTGCATGATGGAAAACATCTCTTTTTCATAGATGGTATAAAGTAACTCAGGCCCCCTGAGTTTTTGACTCTCATAGGCAATATGGTGCCTATTCTACATCAGTATGACCCCAATTCCTTCTTTGTAGGCATCACACTCCAAGGTGAAAGGTTGGCTGAAATATGGTAAGGCTAAAACTAGGCATGTGCTCATCACTTTTTTCATCTTGTCGAATGTAAATTGGTCTTCTTCACTCCATTTGAAAGCTCCCTTCATGGTCAAATCATTCAAAGGTGCACAAAGTTGTGAGACCCCTTTGACAAAATTTCTGTAATAAGAGCAAATGCCTAGAAATCCCCTCAACTCTATAAGGGTTTTAGGTGTAGGCAACTCCACTATATCCTGAATCTTCTCCTGGTGTACCTATACTCCTTTAACTCCAATAATTTGTCCCAAGTATAGAACGTCTGTCATTCCAAACTCACATTTGGACTCCTTGGAATACAATGATTTCTCCTCCATGATAGTCAAGATATGGTCCACATGATGAAGGTTATCCTCCCATATCTTGCTATATATCAAAAGGTCATCAAAGAAAACAAGAAGATGCTTATGTAACTGTTTGTTGAAGACATGGTTCATACATGACTGGAACGTGGTTGGGGCACTAGTTAGGCGAAAGGGCATCACTAAGAAATCATAGTGGCCATAGTGACACCTGAAGGTAGTTTTTGGGATGTCCTCCTCCCTCATATTGATTTGATGGTAGCTAGAGCATAGGTCAATTTTGGTGAAATAGACAACCCCATGAATCCCGTCCAACAACTCATCAATCCTTGGTATGGGATACTTGTTTTTGTTTGTTTTCTTGTTTAGTGCCCTAAAGTCAATGCACATGTGCATGGTTCCATCCTTCTTCTTGACCAACACCACTGAAGAGGAAAAAGGGTTGGAACTTGGTCTAATGTTCCCCATGTCCAAGAGCTCTTTGATTTCCTTCTCTATTTTGTCTTTGCACTTCTTTGGGTGTATGTAAGACGTGGTGATGACATGCTTTGCTCCTTCCTCCAACTCAATGATATGCTCAAATCCCCTATTGGGTGGAACACCTTGTGGGATAGGTCCAAACACTTTACTATGTTTTTTCAGTGATCTCGTGAATCTCTGTTGTGTAGTGAATCTTCCTCCTTTTGTCCATGTGTGCCAAAATCTTGCACTCAACAACATACATGATTTCTTCTCTCTTGAAAATGGCCTCCATCCTCTTGGTTGTGACTACCTTGGCTGAGTTACCTGTCATGCCTCTCAGGACTACCTTTCGTCCACTCTCCTCTGTGAAAGACATCTCCATGGTCTTGTATTTGGTGGTGATAGGCCCCAAAGTACTGAGCCACTGTACCCTGAGGATTATGTTTGTGTCCAGAAGGTCCATCACATAAAAACCTTGTACCCAATCATGCCTACCCAATGTAAGCTTCATTCCTGGAATGTACATGTTATAAGGCATGGTGCTTCCACCTGCTACCTCCACCTTGAATCCTTCAAATTCAACCATGGGTATATGCCTCCCCTATAGCAATGTTGAGTCAATAAAGTTGTGAGAGGCTCCCCCATCAATCAACACTAACACATTTTTCCCCTATAAGACTCCTCTCATTCTAAAGGCGTTGTACTTGGGCACCCCACTGATCGATGCCAAAGTAGCTCTCTCTTTTGTCTTACTATCATGACCTGTAGCCTCCTCCTCTATAGTTTCGAGGGTGTCTGCCTATACGTTCTGGATGTGGCCAAAATCCTCATCCTCTTCATTGTCAGATGTCACCTCTATGTAATGCACTTGGCAACGAACCATGCATTTTTGGGATGGGTTCCATGGTTCCTTACATGTGTAGTTTAACTTCTTTCTCCTTATTTCTCTTCTAGTATTCTCATCCATCCTACCTCTTCCCCTGTCAAACCCCCTTGGGTCACACCCTCCTGGGTTCATTGGAGGTCTCTGGTCTCTTCCTCCTGTGTTAAGAAGTGGTCTAGGCACAAATTTCATCTTTGCAGTTGGTCCTAGATCTCTCTTCCTCTAGATATTATCCTGCAGTTGGTAGGCATAAAAGCCTTCACCCAACCCTTCAAGGGTTCCCTCAACGTCTCAGTGAAGAGCATCATGAGTATGGTTTGTGACACATCCTCCACCATGACTACTAGACTCTGGAATTCCTCAATGTACACCTCTGGTGCTCCTGTCTGTCTGAGCTATGTGAGCTATCGAAAATGTAACTTAGGATCTCTCTAGTCAAACCTGTCAATGATTCTCTGAGTAAACTTTATGTATGCCACTATCTGAGTGTGGCCCAGTGTGGTCAATCCATGATACCACCAATCATGACCTTTTCCATCCAAATACATGGTGGAAAAATTGATGGCCTCCATCTCCCTCATGGGGTTAAGCTACAGATAAGTGTCTAGTTTTTTTACCCACCTATGTGCAGTCATCTTGGCCGATCCATCAAAATAGGGAATATTCATCTTCCTAGCCTTGTGCTAAAAATTATAGTTTCTCATGTGGTTCAGCCTAGGTTTTCTTCTGAATTTGAGTTGACAGTATTGATCTAGGGTCATCTCCCTCTGCACTATCATACTCAAATCATTTTACTCCCTGGTACATTACGCCATCTGCTCAACAAAGTCATCTATGGGTTCAGACTGTGTGGGTTCATCTGTGAACGTGGGAAAGTACGGTCTAGGAGTAGCCCTGCTACCTATCTGTCAATGTGGTTCTCCCCCTCCATGGCTCCCCTCAGACTGATGATAGGGAATATGATTTGAATGATATTTTTTCCCTCCATGAGATCCACTTGCTTCCCTATTGTCATACGCCTCTCGACCTTTCCCCTTGTGATTCATTTCCATCAACATTGTTGCTATCCTTGTCTGGTTTGCATCTACCTTCCTCAAGGTCTCAGATATTTTGACTTGGCCCCTAAGATTTGTTTCCTGGTACTCTTGTAAGTGGTTGACCAATGTACTTTATGTCTTGTTTATGGACTTATAGAACTCTTGTGCTAAGAATGCCTAGCCCTGTGTCTCAACGTCATCACCCGAACCCTCCATATCAACTTTTGTTTCACTTATCTATTTCTTCCTTCGAGCCATATAGATACCACAAAACTTCTATATGCCCTAATCCTCACAGGATAGGAGGATCAGAGCTCTGATACAACTATAATGTTCTGAAGACAATTGTTTCTCTTAGGAACACTAGCTAACCACTGAATTAACTATTTGGTTATTTGTCTATGCAGGTTGGCCTCTCAAATTTTGGCCTTAGTTTTATGTTCAGTTATTCAACACAAATCATGAATATATACTCAATACAATGCAATATCTAATCACTACACAAGATATGGATCTCCAAAGCACAAATCTAACCTTTTTATTATAGAAAGCAAGAACCTGATACAATATAGAAGCAAATCTGGAATAGCTTCAGATGGATTCAAGATAGAAGATATGAGCTGCTACAAAAATGCTCCTGACAATACAAAATAAGCCTCCAAAGGCTGGATATATGATGAAGGACCAAATACAAAAGATCTAGGGTTGCATCCAACCCCCTAGTTGTGGGCACGTCCTCCTGGACGGATGAGAAGTCCAAGGTTTCGAACCAACTGAAGGATACCTCCAAATGATGCTAAACTTCACCAAATGTAGATTAGGACAAGGGAAACCCATCCCTAAAGTATGAATCTCAAATTCCAAGTATTTCCCCTCCAAACTATTGAAACCCTGATCAAGACTGCACCCTCAAGAAACCCTAAAGTGCCCAATAATTCAACCTTGATGAAGGAAGCCTCCAAAACTCCTAAAACTCCCTAGGATGATAAATCGGGCTGCCAGAAGTCACTTGGAGAAGTATCACAATCATATATGAAGTATAACCCCCTCGATCTGACAATATTTGAATCACCAATGCGCCCTCCTTCTCTCAAAGTCATCCCAAATCTGTAGCTAACAATCTAGCTGAAGTAACTCCTCCAAAATACCTCCAAACTGATGAGGAAGGTCTTGCAAGAAAAAACCAAGTGCTAGAATGTCTCTAGGCTCTATCACAATGTTGGATCAAACTTCCCTTCATGCAATGGTGTGCCCCTGATGGAAATCCCTAAATGGTATGACCTTGTTTTCCTCCCAAATCGATGATGGAAGTTGTGATGAGTGTAGAATGGTGTGGGTGGAGTATTTCATCCTCGATACCAAGCTTGGAACAAGGTGAGTGGAATAGTTCACCACTGAGTTGTTCTTTAGGGTTTCTAATCTCAAAACCCTCAAATTTAACTGTGTACTCAAGAGCTCAACAAGAAAATACCAAATATCAAATATGAGTGAAAGGTGCGCCCTAGACTTTCCTTTATACCTCCACTTTGTTTCCTTTTTGAGTCAGTTTAACCCTTAGGGTCAAATCCTATCTCAAACTCCATATTTCTAATTCTTCATTGAGTTACTTTTTGCCCTTTTTCCTTTTTTCTAAGTCAACATCAGAATAGAACATTGAGTTGGTTGACTTATCCCCATGTTGCATGAGACTATCGTCTAGTGGGGATGGCTATACCACTACGTCTTCCCCAAATCTCTTCATCAAGAGGTGGGGGACATTACAACTCCCAACCATAGATGTTATTTCTCATAAGCTTTTAGCAACAGATTGCCTTCAAGCTGGGGCTCAAATCCAACAAGGAAAAAGACTTTTAGTGACACACTAAGTTCTGACTCTTAGCAGAATTGCTTAGTCCTAGTGCCTGCTACTGGAACTATCCCATGGTCCCTCATTCCCCATGCACATGTCACACCCAAGGAAGTGTGGCCCTTTTCTGCTCAATATTCCTTCGACTGCCCCACTTCCCTTCGCAAGGTTACCAACAATAGGTTGCATAGGAAGTCTTTGAGCCATGCAATTATTGCTCAATGCACCAGGGAACAACTCTCATCAATACTCTCACCTGGAGAATATGCTCTCGAGTCTGATAACCACTTCTCAACAACCAATCACTCACCTAGAGAGAATTATCATGGTCTTTCAACCCATCTCTTCGATAGTAAAATCAGATTACGTCTCGTTAAATCCCTATAATCTTCTTTGTGTAGATAAGGTAATAATTGGATTTTCCATATAATCTAAATCCTTTCTACTCACGAGAGCATGAAACATCCATAATAATTCCATAATGCCAAAAATAAATTAATTCCATCAATATATGTTGCATGCCTTCCACTTTACACTTTTCACCTTTAGATGTATCTTTAAGTCACTTGGTGACCCGTTCCCTACCCTCTGGAACTTAGGATAAAAACATATCCACATTACACTTTTCTAGAAATATTATTGAAATATTCCCCCCTTTCCCTTTTTTGGTGGAGTGATCATCCAATCTCTTTTTTTTTTTTTGAGTTTGTCTATGCTTAGAGATAGAATATTATATTAATAATCATTATTATATTTACATGGATAGGCGCACTATCCTATATGCGACCAAGCTCACTAGCCTCATAATATCACATGCTCTCTGGTCTGCTTACCCAGGTGGATGCAACAGATAAAATGTGTGCAACCTATCTTTGGTAACACTTCTCCGCTCACTACTTTGATGCATGCAACATCAAAACTTAATACCGAAGGCTCACCAGCCTAAATATACATTACATTTACACTTGGTTCCAATAGATCACTAGCTTATATGTATAAATACAAAGGGTTCCAGATCATGTACATTACAATCCCCTCCCCCTTATTTATGCATTTTCCTCAATGCATCTTATACACATGTACATACAAAATTTCAAAAATATTTAAAAATATCAGGATTCTCAACTCACATATCATCTTTGCACTCCTAGGTTGCATCCTCAGGACTTTACTAGGCCCATTGGACCTTTACCAGCTCCATGACTCGATTATGGAACTGCTTGATTTTCTGATCCAACATGAAAACCAATCGCAATTGAAATACTCCTTCTGGCTCCACCTGAATCACATTCCAATCAATAATATGATTAGATTCAGGTACATACTTCTTAGGAAATGACACATGGAAAGCATTATGAATACACAAGGATGCAAGCAATGCAATCATATAAGAAACATGACCAATCCTTTCAAGGATTTCAAATGGTCCACAATAGCATGATGCTAACTTAGAACACTTTCCCAACTTCAGGGAACTACACTTGGCCTTCACTTTCAGAAAAACATGATCACCCACTTTAAACTCTCTACGGATTTTTCCTTTATCTATGCAACTTTTCTTCCTGTGTTAGGCAGCCTTTAAATTTTTCCTTATATTTACGATCTACTACTCCATTTACCGAAGGAAATCTAGCCCTACAACTATGCGGTCTGCTAGGTTGTCCCAACTGACAGTCATTTTTCACATTCTACCATAAAGTGCTTCAAATGTGTTCATCTTTAAGGATTCTTGATACCCATTGTTGTATGTGAACTCTACCAAATGAAGGTAGACCTACCATTTTTATGGATTATCCATCTGATACATCTCGAGCATATCTTCAATCACTCGATTTACCCTCTTTGTTTGATCATATGACTCAGGGTGATATGTTGTGCAAAAATTCAAACTCGTTCCAAATCCTTTGAATATCCCTTTCCAAAAGTTTGAAGTGAACTTGGAATCTCTATTAGACAATTGTTTTACGAACACCTTGCAACTTAGCAACTTCGTGCATGTATATCTCAACAATGTCAACTTCCTTGTGCACTCACTTTACTGCAACAAAATGTGAAGATGTAGTAAGATTTTCCACTACCACTATAATAAAATCATGCTGCTTAGTAGTCCTAGGAAAATTCGTTATGAAATCCATCATCACAACTTCCCACTTCCACTTAGGAATGGGAAAATTTTGTAGAAAACCAACTAGATGTTTGTGCTCAGTTTGGTAAAATGTTGTCGAAAACCCTCCCAAATATTTTCATGATTTATTGACTAGCTAGCCCATGGATTGGGAATTGGTCATTTTCCATGTTCCATCAAGATTCATCCAAGTATCTTACATTCTATAAACACTCTTTGTCCATTATCATCCTCTAGTCCTCATGAATGCATGAGATTCTATGCATTTCACAAGCTCTCTGAGATAGAATGGAGTTGTTCTCATGGTTCATGTTCCTCCCTTCCTCAAAAAGGATTTCCTGAGTTACAATTCACCCCATCATTGGCGGAATGATTTTTTTGTCCATATCTTACAAACTTTCCTCTAACAGCTCAAGGTCTTTAGGGATACAAAAATATACTCTCTTTCAGTTTTACAATTAGATACAAAATTCTAGTGCCATGGTGACATAATCAAATTCTCAAGAGTTCTACATAATCAGTGTAAACATTTATATTTTCCATAGTACCATACAATTACATCCACATATATTTCATGTTCAAATTCTAACATGCTAAGTGAGATACTTATCTGATAAGGAAATTCTGCCAACACCAACTGATTGAGAGAAATCATTTTCTCCTAACCTTAGGCCTTACTATAGAATGCCTAATTAAAATATTCCACCTACGTGTCAAGTCACAATACCACCAAGGAATATTGAATCATCTAGGTTCCAAAATTGTGATCATCGAGGAAGGTTACTCTCCTTTCCCCATAACACAACAAAATCTACCCAGCTCCCACTCAACTCAGGGTCTCTACATGTTTATCAAGTGGGTTCATAAATCAATTTCCTTTTCACAAGGGAGTCCCTTCTCTACTAAATAGTCTCTTAGTGATATCCCCTTACCAGTTTCGGTTTTTTCCAGTAAGCACCAAGTTGTAGCCCACTATTTCTCTAGTTCGAAATATGGGTCTTCTCTGTTGAGGGTGATCATTAATAGTTTAAGAAATCTTCTTTTTTTCTTCAAGGAAAGATCTTATTCTTCTTTCTCTCTTCAATCAGTATATATGGATGTCTTCATGTGTTGTATTTCTCAACCCACTCATTCTTTGGACTCGTTGGTTCTTCTTGTTCTCCGATCATTATGTTTTCTAATTGTCTATGTCTCTTGTGTTGTGCTGTGTTCTCCCTTGTGTGTTTTCTTTTATTCATTCTCGTCCCCTTGGGAAAATCATAGCTTCCTGCAGACGCCACCTGCAATCCGTGGTTCTTATTTTTGAAGAAGAAGATCCACAGAGTCCTGTTGTCAGGTCATTTTAATTGCCAATATTCACTAATTGTTCCAACCACCCTCGCAAATCATTTTATTGTTCACATGGATCTGCACAGGTCTAGTATGCTAAAGATGTGAGGTTATGCTTAACAACGGTAAGTAAGCTTTTAGAAAACCTTCCTATTTTCTTCACAAATGCAGTTCAACTTCCTTTGAACTCAACCATTCAATTGCCCCGTCTTCGTCAACTTCCTTTGGTGTATCATGGCCAATACTTTCAAGGTTTCTCCTTCTCAGTTAGTGGTTTGGTGTTTTTATTAAATTAAGCATACTCACATGTTTCACAACACAATCACATAATATTAACATTATTGCACTCTAAAGGGAAAATAGGATGTTACAATATTAATTTAATTATTATTAACTATTAAATTACTATTATTATTGTTATTATTATCATGTATTAGTTTAATTGTTATCATTTTCTTGTAGCTATTATTTTTATCATATTTAAACATTGATGAGATTGATTATTAGTATGAATCTATTTTACAACATACTAAAATTTATTCATAAGAGAAAAAACTATGTATATATAAACACAATTATGAAATTTTACCCTTGCATTTCCATTCAATCAATTTCACACAATGAGAGTAAGAAACAATGTATCGATAAACACAACTATCAAATTTTAAGGTACTAACATTCAACCAATTTCACACCATGAAAGAAAAATGATGTATATATAAACACAATGATGAAATTTCGAATTAAATCATAAAATAACCATGCAATTTTTTTGTACAAGTGGTACATTGCAACCATGTGGAAATGCCAACTTTTTTTACAACATTAAATGAAGTAATCTCTTACCTTCTTAAGTTCCGATAGACCCATCATCATCATCATCATCAACAAAAAATGAGTTTGACATCAAAAATTGATTGAAATATTGTTAATTCCATCCTAATTTTCTAAACCCTCGTCATCCTTACTTTGTAAAAGCATAATAAAAAAACATAAGTTGAATAAAATAAAGAAGTGTTAACATTTTTAAATGATCGTTCAAAGTTTCCAACCAAGGGCTCTTCTCCCCACCGATCTTCATCTTCCACATGATGATTAATTCCCTCCAACTAGTTATCAACACAATTATTTCAGATTCACCCGAGATGCTCAATTATTTCAGACTCACCATATACATACAAATATGTTTTTATAGGCGTTAGCAGTAGTAAAGGGGGGTTATTTTTGTAGCTCTTCATACATGGCAGCGACATTACGACAATGAAATAGCTCTGTCAATTTTATTGCCTTTGGGATTCGGGAACGAGGTGCAACAAGTCTTATATTATTAAAGTTATCTAGAGGTATATCAAATACGATCCTAGCTTTTTAATAAAATAATGGAAGTAGTTTAATTTTTATTTATTTTTAATTCATGTATGATTAAAAATTAGTTAAATCACAATCACAATCAAAATCAAGATGAATTTATTTCCGATTGAAAATCAGTTAATTGAATCACAGTCAAAGTCAATGAACATATAATCAAAATAAATCCAAAATTTAGAATAATGGAACAATTTTAAAATAATATATCATTTAATACATCTTTGACTCATTTATTATTTTAAATCATGAAATGTACAACTTTGACCTTCTATATCTATATTTGACGATGTATTATTATTATTATTATTCAATGTTAACTTTTACCTTACATCTTTTACCTTACATCATTGCTCATCTCTCAACCTTTCATATTGTATACATATACATACATACTAGTATAGGGATAAAAAATGGGGGTATTACATGACTAGGATCTTTATAGAAGATTTTGGAATATACTATGGAATTCTCTAGTTGTAACCCACTCATACAAAATATTACAAAATGATTTACTTCCTTATACACTTAGGCTTGTGCAGTCTTACTGGAATGTGAAGATTCATCTTTTATTGAAATATGCTATGCACCATCACTTAGTCAAAATTGAACCATGAAAAATCCATGACCACACCTTCCAACACATCCCTAAGTTGGGTTTTCTCCTCATTCCTTGATTGTTACACTCCTACTCAGGGAATCCAATGTACCCCACCCCCTCTCCAACTAATATAAAATTGATTCTCCCATTATCCATGTGCTCTACTACCAATATCATTCTTTTTTGGAAAGTATTTTTCTATACCCATTTAGTGCATCATTCTAGTTTGTATTCGTTCCCCTTTTATACATATTTGACTACCATGAATTGAAACTAGACAATTTCATATCTACAGATTTTAGATATGGGAAAAATTTCTTAGGGTAGTAAAAACATAATAAACAAAGACCTTGGAGGTTCCCTTGGTTTCTTTCTATAGTAATGAATGAATATATGTGAAATACTCATGGGAAAATATTGTACACGAGGAGTAGTACACCAATTTTAGGCACTCAAAACCGTCACTGGAGCCATATTATTGGACCCTACCCTGAACATATTCTTGACATATCCTCTCGACAATGATTATTAACTCCTAAGATCCATGGAAGCCTATCCTCATTTCCATTTGGTGCTATTGATTCTAAATGTATAATCACATCAAGAAGCATGATAACTAAATTGGGACTGAAACTGTAAACAAAATTTTCAACCCAATTCTTCTCTTGCTCTATTCACTTTGAATGTACCCAACTTAGAAGAGCACAAACAAACATAATTCTATAGTACCACCTATGAAACTTTGTTAATGGGTGAAACCGATCCCCCCTAGTTAGCATCTAGGCATTGACTAAGGGCACAAAATGATGTTCCTACTATCATAATCTACTAGTTGTACCTACTCTTAAAAATTGTAACATAGCCCAACCCAACTAAGGAACATTACATGCATAATACACATTAAAAATTTAAATCTTTCTACTAATAATTTCATGTATCCTAGCAACTACAAATCACACACAAATTTAACTATTTGAATGATACCACAGTTCTAAATGCATCTAAAAAAATCTATTAAATCATGAGTGCATCCAATAAGAACACAACAAGAATGCAACATTCATATAAAAAATTTACACATTGGAATAACATAAGAACATGATAAGAACAATTATCTATTAAAAAATAACCAACTGGCTGTGTACGAAGGATGAACCTCCTAGCCATAGGTTCTTCTATTCATTTCTCTCAACAACGAGCCCTCCTGAGTTGATCCTATGAGTCCACAAGGATATCCATCCCTCTGGCTATCCACTCTCAACACACAACAGTCACCAAACCTAGGTTATACTCCTACATCAGTTCATATCCACCGACTCTCTCTTCTCCACAACCTACATTACCCAAGAAATGTACCCCGTTCATTTCTCACAATCCCTCGAATTGTATCATTCATTTATTAAGGCCTCTAGTGCACTTGGTTGACTAGGAATCTCTTAGTTTGGGACTCTAGGAACTCTCAGTTGCCTCAAGAGTTCTCAGAGCATCCTTCGCAATGCTCTTGAGTCATTTCATCGAAAAAAAATGCGGTATAGGCTTCCAGCCCATTTTACATGAAAACATGTCTCTTTTCCAACATAAGCACATACAAACAATGGATATATTCAAGAAAAATATGGTTGGCTCTCTTCCCAGCACTCAACTCTCCTCTTTCTACCTAATATCAACACATAGGCTCTTTCTCCTAATAAGACATAGGAATTCCAACCTAAATATAAATATATAGACACTTTGGCCCCAAAACCACAAATACATAGGTTCTTTGGCCCCCCAAAAGCATAAGTACATAGGTGCTCTAGCCCTGAAACATATATATAGATGAACCCTATCCCAAAACATATACATATATATAGGCACTCCGACCTAAAACATATACGAAAACTATTAGCATTCTTCTACAACTATCCTGATTTACACCAGCTCTCTTCCTCTTCACCTACCCAACCCAAGGAATGTACCCCTTAATTTATCTCATTCCATCAGGTGTCTCATTTGTTTATCAAGATTGACCTAATGAATGTCCCCCCTTCACTTTTCTTAGTTTATCAGGTTGCACCATTAATTTAGCAGGGTCTCTCTGGAACAGGTAACTAGGAATATCACTATTTGGATCTCAAGGGAAAGTAGTTGCTAGAAAGAAATACCAATAAAATAACCACTGAAAACCTTGTCATTGAAGTAAACTCGTATAGGAGTTCACTCTTCAGTCTTGACAACCTGGTTCTTTGATAGTGCAACTCACACTAGAGTTCACTCTTTCGGCCTAAAAACCCAACTCTTTGATAGTGTAGCTAACACTACAGTTCACTCTTCGGGCCCGATAACCTGGTTCTTCTACAAGCATGAAAACTTGCTTCTTGTTGTTCTACTCACCCTCTAGGCTTAGGCATCCCTTTCATTGTTATACATTTCCTCAGGCGATCCATCATTTTTCAAGGTGTTCTTATGCAATCGAATTCCAACTTGCTGCTAGATTTCCATTAGCAATCTAGAACCTATGGAAATCATCCCATCTACATCATATTCATACATTCAATATGAGACATCATCATACAATTTTCAATTGTAAAATTTCAAATATGTTTTACATAGGAAAACATAATTTCCCAAACATGAGTTTTCCTGCTCATAATTGTTTGTCTATTGTAGCTATAGATATTAGTCTTCCTTATGGGCATACATCCCTTCCATATCCAAGAGTATTCTCCTTGCGATTTTCTCAATTTTCTTGAAACCAAATAAATTGTGAGCATATCATATCAATTTCCAATTATTAATTTCCCAAGTATGTTTATACTAAAAAATAAAATTTCTCACGCACGAGATTTATGCTCATTATATTTGTCTCTTACAACTATAGATATTAGTCTTCCTTATGGGATTACACCATTTCCATATCCAAGACCACTCTAACTGCAATTTCCGCAACTTTCTTGCAGCCAAACAAGATTATCAGTGCAACGTCCCCAACCACGCTAGGTTGGGCCACGTCACACAACCTCAACTTACGTAGCTCCTATCCAACCAAACTATAACATCCCCAACATAGTACTCAACAATATAAAATGAAGTTTCACTATGCAGAGTCTACTCTAACACAAGTTCATGCAATATCACTTGAAGTAACATGCTCATCCCATGCCTGGTTCATGCCACACAACTTATAACATCGGGAGAAACATTATCTTTTCAATAAACCCTTAGGAAGCATAAGTAACGAACTAACTACACGCACCAACATACCGATCAAACATCATAACCACGCACATCCATATAGGCATCATGTGCCACTTCTAATTTCACTGTGCGTGGAATCTATTTCCTTAAACACACACAGAAATTCCATCCACTTGATGAACACATACTACTTTACTATGAACCTAGCCATTCAATCCTCTCCTTGATGAATCTTAACCAAAATCACAAGGTTAACTTAATAATAAAGACTATCAACATTTGTCATATCCATGCACAACTACAATTACAGGCTATAATCACCATACTTACATGTGCAAGCAACGTTAAACAGAATAAAAACAAATACTTATACGCAACAACATATAAGAATTAACCCATGTCAAACATAGATAAATAGGCATAAAGTAAACAAGACAAGCACATAAGGAACACTTATCTTTTATGAATGTCACCAAATGTTTCCTTGACTAGGACGTTTTGTAATATTCCCAAGCCAATTTTTTTGCATGGGAACACTAGCTAACCATTGAATTAACTGTTTGGTTGTTTGTGTATGCAGGTTGGCATTTCAAATTTCAGCCTTAGGGTTATATTCATATATTAAACAAAAATCATGAAGATATACTCAATACAATTCAAGATCTAATCACTACACAAGATATGGAACTCCAAAGCACAAATCTAAACTTTTTATTATGGAAAGCAAGAACCTGATACAATATAGAAGCAGATCTAGAATAGCATCAGATGCCTTCAAGATAGAATATATAAGCTGCTACAAAATGCTCCCGACAATACAAAATAAGCCTCCAAAGGTTGGATATATGATGAAGGACCAAATACAAAAGAGCTAGGGTTACGTCCAACCCCCTAGCTGTTGGCACATCCTACTGGATGGATGAGAAGGCCAAGGTTTCGGCCCAACTGAAGGAGACCTCCAAACGATGCTAAACTTCAACAAATGATAGATCAGGACAAGGGAAACCCCTCCCTGAATTGTGAAGCTGAAATGCCAAGTATTTCCTCTCCAAACTGTTTAAACCCTGAACAAGACTACGCCCTCCTGAAACCCTGAAGTGCCCAATAATTTGGCCTTGATGAAGGAAGCCTCCAAAAATCCTGAAACTCCCTAGGATGATAGATCGGTCTTCCAAAAGTCACAGGGAGAAGTCTCATGATCAGATCTGAAGTATAACCCCGTGGATATGAAAATATCTTAATCACCAATGCACCCTCCTCTGAAAACCGTCCCAAATATGTAGCTAATAATCTGGCTGAAGTAACTCCTCCAAAATACCTCCAAACTGATGAGAAAGGTCTCGTAGGAAAAACCCAAGTGCTAGAGTGTCTCTAGACTCTATCACAATGCTAGATCAAACTTCTCTGCATGCAATGGTGCGCCCCTACTAGAAAACCCTGAATGATACGACTTTGATGCCCTCCTGAATCGATGATGGAACATGTGATCAGTGTACAATGGTGTGGGTGGAGTATTTCATCCCTGAGATCAATCTTGGAATGAGGTGAGTGGAATCTTTCACCACTGATTTTTTCTCTAGGGTTTGTAATCTCAAAACCCTCAAAACAGTGTTCTCAAGATCTCAACAAGAAAATATCAAATATTCAAGATGAATGAAAGGTGCACCCTAGCCTTTCCTTTATACCTCCACTCTTTTTCCCTGTTGAGTTAGTTTATCCCTTAGGTTCAACTCCTAACTCAATATATAGCTTTCTAATTCTTCATTGAGTTACTTTTTTCCCCTTTTCCTCTTTTCTATGTCAACTTTCGAATAGAACATTGAGTTGGTTGACTTGTCCCCATGCTGCATAAGACTATGGTCTAGTGGGGATGGCTAGACCACTAACTCTTCTACAAACCTCTTCATCAAGAAGTGGGGGACATTACAGTCTCCCCTGCTAGAAATTGCTTGTCCACAAGCAATTCCGAACCTGTTTCCCATACCACTTGTTCATTCTCCCATGTGGAATCCTCAATGGTCAAATCCTTCCATTTGATCAAGTATTCTTTTATGCTTCTCGTCTAGAGTTTCCTCTCCCAATCCTCCAGTATCTCCTCTGGTACCAAAACTAACTGCCCCTGTTCATATAGAGGTGGAAGCACCTCCAGTGGTGTGATGTGTTGGTTGATGGCCCTCTTCGGGAAGGACATGTGAAAAACATTGTATATCATGCTACCCTGTGGAAGCTCCAGCTCATAAGCTACGACCCCTACCTTCTTGTTGATCTTGTAGGGACCAAAGAAATGGGGTTTGAGTTTTTTTGCTACACTTCTCTTTACATAATCTTGTCTGTATGATTGGAGCCTTAGGTGGACTAAGTCACCAACCTCAAAAGTATGCTCTATTATGTGTTTGTCTGCTTGGACCTTCTTTCGATTTTGTTCCCTTTGTAAATGATCCTTCATCTCCCTGAGGATGTCCTGACTCTGTTGTACCCAATCCTGTACCATAGGATCTCTTTTGTCACCAAAAGTGATCTCTACAAAAGAGAGTGGGTCATAATTGTACAATGCCCTGAATGGGGTCATGCCTATGGACATGTGATAGGTGGTGTTGTAATAGTATTCCCCCAAGTGTAGCCACCTAACCCATGCCTTTTGTTGTCCTGCTACATACTTCCTGAGATATCCCTTCACCCATTTATTGACTATTTCGGTATGCCCATCCCTTTGAGGATGATTACTAGTGCTAGGGTTCAAAGTTGTACCAACCAGCCTGAACAAATCCTACCAAAATGTACTCATAAATTGACTATCCATGTCACTAACAATGGTTTTGGGTAGCCCATGTAATATGAAGACCTATATGAAAAACAAATCGACCACCTGTGCTGCAATTAAGTCTGTGGCAATGGAGAAAAAGTGTGCAAATTTTGTCAACCTGTGTCCACTACTACAAAAATGAAATCCTTACCCTGCACCCTCAGTAACCCTGTGATGAAGTCCATGGAGATGTTCTCCCATTTGTGCTCCAAAATGGGTAAGGGTTGCAACAATCCTGCTGGGTGAGTGTGCTCATCCTTATTCTCCTGACAAGTAGTACACTCTTTGACGTGACTCATTACATCCTCTTTGAGGTCCTTGCAACAGAACCTCTACCTTACCTGCGTGTAAGTCTTTCCAATCCCTTGGTGCCCTACTACCAGTGAGTCATGACATGCCTGTAATACCTTGGCCTTGAAGGTTGATTCAAGAACAAAAAATATTTGGCCTTTGTAATAGATCATGTCATCGATGACCCTAAAGTTATCATCCTATATTTTCCCATCCATCACCTGACAAGATAATTGATTTTTTGAGTATTCTGTCACAAGGAGGTCCTTCCAATCAAATGATACATATGTCATGGCATAGATTGATGGCATCTTGGATAATGCATATGCCACCACATTGTTTTTCCCTTTGATGAATTCAATGTCAAATTCATAGTCCTGGATCTTGTTGACCCACTTTTGCTTCCTTTCATTTAAGTCCTTCTACTCCAAGAAGTACTTAAGGCTGTTGTGGTCTGATTTCACCACAAATCTAGCACTGACCAAGTATTGCATGAATTTGGCCAAAGTGTGCATGATGGAAAACATCTCTTTGTCATAGATGGTGTAAAGTAACTCAGGCCTCCTGAGTTTTCGGCTCTCATAGGCATGATGGTGCCTATTCTGCATCAGTGCGGCCCCAATGCCTTCTCTGGAGGCATCACACTCCAAGGTGAAAGGTTGGTCGAAATCTGGTAAGGATAAAACTGGGCATGTGCTCATCACTTTTTTCATCTTGTTGAATGTAAATTGGGCTTCGTCACTCCATTTGAAAGCTCCCTTCTTGGTCAAATCAGTAAAAGGTGAACAAAGTTGTGAGACCCCTTTGATGAAATTCCTATAATAGGAGAAAATGCCTAGAAATCCCCTCAACTCTATAAGGATTTGAGGTGTAGGCCACTCCACTATAGCTCAAATCTTCTCCTGGTGTACCTGTACTCCTTTAACTCCAATAATGTGTCCCAAGTAGAGAACCTATGTCATTCCAAACTCACATTTGGACTCCTTGGCATACAATGATTGCTCCTCCATGATAGTCAAGATATGGTCCACATGATGAAGGTTCTCCTCCCACATAATGCTATAGATCAAAAAGTCATCAAAGAAAACAAGAAGATGTTTCTGTAACTGTTTGTTGAAGACATGGTTCATACATGACTAGAAGGTGGTTGGGGAATTGGTTAAGCCAAAGGGAATCACTAAGAAATCATAGTCGCCGTAGTGACACCTGAAGCTAGTTTTTGGGATGTCCTCCTCCCTCATCTTGATTTGATGGTAGCTAGAGCATAGGTCAATTTTGGTGAAATAGACAGCCCCATGAAGCTCGTCCAACAACTCATTAATCCTTGGTATGAGATACCTGTTTTTGTTTTTTTTCTTGTTTAGTGCCCTGAAGTCAATGCACATGCGCATGGTTCCATCCTTCTTCTTGACCAACACTACTGAAGAGGAAAAAGGGTTAGAACTTGGTCTAATGTTTCCCATGTCCAAGAGCTCTCTGATTGCCTTCTCTATTTTGTATTTTCACTTCTTTGGGTGTCTGTTAGGTGTGATGATGATAGGCTTTGCTCCTTCGTCCAACTCAATGATATGCTCAAATCCCCTGTCGGGTGGTACACCTGGTAGTATAGGTCCAAACACTTTACTATGTTTTTCAATGATCTCGTGAATCTATGGTGTGTAGTGAATCTTCCCCTTTTTGTCCACACGTGCTGAAATCTTGCACTCATCAGCATACACGATTTCTTCTCTCTTGAAAATGGCCTCCATCCTGTTGGTCGTCACTAACTTGGTTGAGTTACCTGTCATGCCTCTCATGAATACCTTTTGTCCACTCTCCTCTGTGAAAGACATCTCCATGGTCTTGTATTTGGTGTTCATAGGCCCCACAAGTACTGAGCCACTGTACCCCGAGGATTATGTTTGTGTCTAGAAGGTCCATCACATAAACACCCTATACCCAATCATGCCTACCCAATGTAAGCTTCATGCCTAGAATGTACCTTTTATAAGGCATGGTGCTTCCACCTGCTACCTCCACCTTGAATCCTTCAAATTCAATCGTGGGTATATGCCTCCTCTATAGCAATGTTGAGTCAATGAAGTTGTGAGAGTCTCCCCCATCAATCAACACTAACACCTTTTTCTCCTGCAAGACTCTTCTCATTCTGAAAGTGTTGTACTTGGGCACCCCACTGATGGATGCCAAAGTAGCTCTCTCTTCTATCGTATTGTCATGACCTGTAGCCTCCTCCTCTGCAATTTCAGGGGTGTCTGCCTCTATGTTATGTATGTGGCCGAAATCCTCATCCTCTTCATTGTTAGATGTCACCTCCATGTAATGCACTTGGCCACGACCCACACATTTTTGGGATGCGCTCCATGGCTCCTTACATGTGTAGCATAATTTATTTCTCTTTATTTCTCTTCTAGTATTCTCGTCAATCCTACCTCTTCCCCTATCAAACCCCTTGGGTCACACCTTCCTGGGTTCATTGGAGGTCTCTGGTCTCTTCCTCCTGTGTTAAGAGGTGGTCTAGGCACAAATCTCAGCTTTGCATTTGGTCCTAGGTCTCTCTTCCTCTAGATAGAATCCTACGGTTGGTAGGCGTAAAAGCCTTCACCCATCCCTTCAAGGGTTCCCTCAACCACTCAGTGAAGAGCATCATGAGTATGGTCTGTGACACATCCTCCACCATGACTACTAGACTCTGGAATTCCTCAACGTACAAATCTGGTGCTCTTGTCTGTCTCAGCTATGTGAGCTATCAGAAATGTAACTCAAGATCCCTCTGGTCAAACCTGTCAATGATTCTCTGAGTAAACTTTGTGTATGCCACTATCTAATTGTGGCTCAGTGTGGTCAATCCATGATACCACCAATCATGACCTTTTCCATCCAAATACATGGTGGAAAACTTGATGGCCTCCATCTCCCTCATAGGGTTAAGCTACAGATAAGTGTCTAGTTTTTGTACCCACCTATGTGCAGTCATCTTGTCCGATCCATCAAAATAGGGAATATCCATCTTCCTAGCCCTACGCTCAAAATCATAGTTTCTCATGTGGTTCAGCTTAGGTTTTCTTCTAAATTTGAGTTGACAGTACTGATCTAGGGTCATCTCCCTTTGCACTATCATAATCAAATCGTTTTACTCCCTCGTACATTACGACATCTGCTCAACAAAGTCATCTATGGGTTCACACTGTGTGGGTTCATCAGTGAACGTGGGCAAGTACGGTCTAGAAGTAACCCTGCTACCTATTTGTCAATGTGGTTCTCCCCGTCCATGGCTCCCCTCAGACTGATGATAGGGAATATGATCTGAATGATATTTGTCCCCTCCATGAGATCCACTTTCTTCCCTGTTGTCATACGCATCTGGACCTTTCCCCTTGTCACTCATTTCCATCAACATTGTTGCTATCCTTGTCTGGTTTGCATATACCTTCCTCAAGGTCTCAGATATTTTGACCTGACCCCTAAGATTTGTTTCCTGGTACTCTTGTAAGTTGTTGACCAATGTACTTTCTGTCTAGTTTATGGAGTTATGGAACTCTTGTGCTAAGAATGCCAAACCCTGTGGCTCAACGTCATCACCTGAACCCTCCATATCGACTTTTGTTTCACTTGTCTATTTCTTCTTTCGACCCATATAGATACCACAAAACTTCTGCGTGCGCTAATCCTCACAGGATGGGATGATCAGAGCTCTGATACCACTGTAATGTTCCAAAGACAATTGTTTTAGTTGGGAACACTAGTTAACCATTAAATTAATTGTTTGGTTGTTTTTGTATGCAGGTTGGCCTCTCAAATTTTGGCCTTAGTGTTATGTTTAGTTATTCAGCACAAATCATGAATATATACCCAATACAATGCAATATCTAATCACTACACAAGATATGGATCTCCAAAGCACATATCTAACCCTTTTATTATCGAAAGCAAGAACCTGATACAATATAGAAGCAAATCTGGAATAACATCAGATGGCTTCAAGATAGAAGATATGAGCTGCTACAAAATGCTCCCGACAATACAAAATAATCCTCCAAAGGCTGGATATATGATGAAGGACAAAATAAAAAAGAGCTAGGGTTTCACCCAACCCCCTAGTTGTGGGCACGTCCTGCTGGATGGATGAGAAATCCAAGGTTTCGACCCAGCTGAAGGAGACCTCCAAATGATGCTAAACTTCACCAAATATAGATCAGGACAAGGGAAACCCCTCCTTGAAGTCTGAATCTCAAATCCCAAGTCTTTCCCCTCCAAACTATTGAAACCCTGATCAAGACTGCACCCTTTAGAAACACTGAAGTGCCCAATAATTCGGCCTTGATGAAGGAAGCCTCCAAAACCCCTGAAACTCCCTAGGATGATAAATCAGGCTGCCACAAGTCACTGGGATAAGTCTCACAATCATATCTGAAGTATATCCCTCTGGATCTGAGAATATTTGAATCACCAATGCACCCTCCTTCTCTCAAAGTCGTCTGAAATTTGTAGCTAACAATCTGGCTGAAGTAACTCCTCCAAAATGCCTCCAAACTGATGAGCAAGGTCATGTAAGAAAAACCCAAGTTCTAGAATGCCTCTAGGCTCTATCACAATGTTAGATCGAACTTCCCTTCATGCAATGGTGTGCCCCTGGTGGAAAACCCTGAATGGTATGACCTTGTTGCCCTCCCAAATCGATGATGGAACCTATTGGCAACGAAAGTCACTCCTGGATTGCAGCAGGAGCAGAGCCCAACGCCCATTAGTTTATGCCACGATTTGTGTATGAAAGGGGTGATCGAATGGAAGTAAACTCGGACGATATTGTTTCAACTCTGAAACTAGGCCAGACATGCATGGGTAGGTGAGGTCTTGGACATACTTCAGACAGTGAGTTGTAGTAAGGGTGAGTAGGGGGAAGACTTGCATCAGAGAGATGCAAAGGTCTGTTGTCAACATCAGGTTTCTAGAATACTGTAGGAGAATGCATTTAAATGCGAGATCTTCTTACATTCAAACGCAGAAAACTAGAGAATACAATAATGGCACAATAAAACCTTTATCATAACACAACTGCAATAATTCATGTGAATCAGTCAATCATGAACTCTCTCAGTATAAGATGAAAACTAGATGGAATAAGGAAACTGTCTGTCATTAAACAAGAAATCTTACATACATATGCATAACCAGAGAACTAGAGTGTCTGTTAAAATATTACAATCGGGAGCTTCGCTCTACCATCGATGCTTTGAAAAATATCAAAATTAAGTAGATATACTCCTAAAAATTTGCCCAACAGAGGCCCACGGGACTTTTGGGATCAGGAGTCTCTTCAATCAAATTTGTCCTGCACTCCCCTATCATATGCCACCTTAATTCTGAATGGCTCGCGCGAGGGGGTAACTGAGCCTTTAAATGTTGAATTAGTGTGTGCAGGCTTCCTTGGCGAGTTGAGGACATGGCGTAGATTCCATGAGAAGAACAAGTACAGAGGACCTTCTCGAGTAGACTTTCAGTCGGAACATCCATACTTTTCAACTAATGAGTGAGGCAAGGTTTCAACCACCCTCTCTCTTCTTCATTCATTCCCAGCAGGTACCAGGATTCAGATCACGTCGAAATGGCTTCTGGAGAACACAGTGCCCCCATTCTGAAACTCAATTCGCCGCTTTTGGCCTCCCCTTCGTATAGCCCTTTCTACTTTCTCGAGTGACCATAGGTCGTGACCTTATGCCTATTTTCCAGAGTGCTTTCGGCGCTTCGGGGTTCATGGATAGGAAGGACCAAGTCTTCTTTCTTCGAAATCGTGATGGGCGAAATGTCGGGAGAACCTAACGGTCGCCACGCATCCCTCCACTGATCCGAAGATTCTAGACTGATTCAGCAATATCGCGGGCCTGGCTCGTCAAATGATAAATATTAGCGCCTCTTCTTTAGGCCTTCTCCTTTGTGACCAGACGCCAAAACCATGGGCCTAATTCTGGGTGCTTTCGGCATTTCAGGATTTGAGGTTTCGAGAGGTCAAATAACGAGGTGCACTTACCCCTCGAATTCCTGAATGCCGATGTGATGCGGATGTGTGCCACGTGTTCTTCAGATGAGTGGACCAGATAGTATTTTCTATTAAAAAGGGGGTTGCCCCCATTTACACGCTCGCTTGATGTGACCTGGGGCTAGGACTGTGGGCTCGGCTCCAAAGGTGCTTCCGGCGTTTCGGCGATTTCAGCTGTAAAGAATGGGAGGCTCCTTGTATCCCGAAACACTGATCCCCGATACGTCTACTAGCCGCCACCTGTCCCAATTGGATCGGAACTATGGGCGCTACCCTTCGTGCTAAATCCCAGGCAACTTGACAGCCCCAAAAACCTGATGACCATCGGTTCACTTTGCTGTTGAATCTTGACGGCTAACAACCAACACTTCGCTCGCTCGCTTGACTTGCAACTGGAGAAGGGATTCTCCCATGCTGCGCTCGGGCACTTCCCATGCTACCTGCAGACCTGGGTACCTTTATGCCCAAGACAAAAATTGTCGCTAACATTAGGCTCCATGGGGGATAGAGTCATCCCTGTGATGCTCTAAGAACTCATTCTGCAGTTTCAGTGCCTTGTTATTGGGCTATGGAGTCATTTACTAAGCCGAAAATATACAAATAGAGAATGAACAAAGAACTAAAGGACAATATTTACAAACAAAGGAGACATCTAAGGCTCAAACAAAACATTTCTTCAGAAAATGCCCATTTACTAGGCTGTTGAAAACTTCTTCACCCTCCATATTTTGCAACTTGTATGTGTTGTTTGAGAAAACCTCAGATATTTTGAAGGGTCCCATCTAGAGGGCATCAAACTTGCTATGTTTTCCCTTATCATGTCTGGGTGCATCCCACTTAAGTACCAAATCCTTGATCTCAAACTCCTTCTTCCTGACTTTCCTGTCAAAAGCCCGTTTGACCCTTTGCTGATGACTATGAGCTGTGTCCCTCACATGTTCCCTGATTTGTTGTACTTATACTATCTAATGAATCCTTCTGATCATATGATCCGGCTCTCCTTCATAATCTTGAAAGAATTTTTCCACAGGTAAGGCGAGCTGGGTGGGAAAAACTGTCTCTGCTCCGTAAACCAGCTGAAAAGGCGAGGTGCCCAGGGATTTCTTCGTTGTCACTCGATCAACCCATAAAGAAAATTTCAACTTCAAATCCCAGGCCCTTTTGTTGTCCTCCAATAGTCTTTTGATGATTCTTATCAGGCCCTTGTTGGATGACTCTGCTAAACCAATGCCCTGGGGATAGTAGGGGGTGGAGTGGATTAGCAAGATATGGAACTGCCCACATAACTTAATGAGAGGTTCAACCTTGAAAGAAGCAGCATTATCAGTGACGATCCTGCAGGGACAGCCAAATCTGGCTATGATATCCTCCAGGAAGCTGATGATTACTTTGTGGGATGTACTTCTGGTGGGAGAAGCTTCTATCCACTTGGTGAAATAATATATTGCAGTCAGGATCCATCTGTGCTAGCCACTTGAGGGAGGATGGATTTCCCCAATAAATTCTAGCCCCCACTGTTGAAAAGGGGTTGAAGCTATCACAGGATTCAGTGGTAGTGGCCCAAGCTGTTGTTTCCCTGAGAACTTTTGGCATTTGATGCAGGCCCTGATTTCTCTGCTTACATCAACAAATAAAGTGGGCCAGTAATACCTAGCCCTGAGGATTTTGTGAGCTGTGGTCTTCCAGAAATGATGCCCCCCACAAAGGCCTCTGTGGAAATCAAACATAACTTTCTGGTCTTCTGGTGGGTTCAGACACCTCAGCAACACTCCTAGAGGGTCTCTCCAGTATAATACTTGCCCAATGAGGCAATATCTGACTGCCTTGAGCTTCAAATCTCTTGCCTTACTTTTACACATTCCATTTGGGGGCTTCAACTCTTGCAGAAAGTAAAAAATTTCACTATACCAGGCACACTCTGCTAGCAATATGCCTTCCTGAGAGCGTTGACTGAGCAACTCAACTTGTTGAATTCCTGAGAAGGTATTGATGAAACTAACGCCCAAGGCTTCATAATTGGATTCATCTAGTAGCTTGGCTAAACCTTTCCCCTTAACTAACTTGGTGGGATTTATTTCCAAGTCAAATTCCAGGATTCTAGCTATCCATTTTCCTCTTCTCCCATCTATATCAGGCTGCACTAGGATGTCCTTCACAGAAGCCGAAGGAACGTATGTGGTTACCTTTGAGTGCAAGACATAGACTCTGAAAGCTTTGAGAGCTTTCACTAAGGCATAGGCCTACTTCTCCATGATTTCATACCTAATCTCTGCATCTATTAATGCCCTACTGAAGAATGCAATGGGTTGCTCTTTCCCTTCCTTATTTTTCTGCAATAAGACCGCTGCTACTATATCAAAAGAAGCAAAAGAGAAAATTAGGAACTCTTTGGAATAGTCAGTACTGATCAGCACATGTGCCTCAGTCAATGCCCTTTTTATTTGGATAAAAGATTCCCTGGGTTCAGCGGTCCATTTCACTTCATTTCCCTTCCTGAGCATGGCTGTGATGTGTTTCACCAACTCAGCAAAATTTGAGACGAATCTCCTCAAGAAATTAATCTTCCCCCAAAAGGCATGAACTTCCTTCTTGGATCTAGGAAGTGACAGGGCTTGAATTGCCTCTACCCTGCTAGGATCAATCCTCACTCCCTCTGCTGATACTATATGGCCTAATAACCTCCCCTCCTTCATAGCAAACAAATATTTCTTAGGGTTTAGGGATAGGCCAAACCTCCGACACTTTAGGAAAACTTTCCTCAAGTGGCAGTGGTGCTCCTTGTCTGACCTGGAGAAGACCATGATGTCATCTAGATAGATTACCACAAACTGGTCCTTCTCCTTAATGAAGGCTATGTCCATGGCTCATTGAAATGTTGCTCCTGCATTCATCAATCTAAAAGGTATTTTGGCATACATGAATGTGCCCCAAGGAGTGGTGAAGGTTGTCTTTTCCCTATCCTCAGGCATGACCGATATCTGATTATAGCCAGAAAACCCATCGATCATGGATATCCTGGATGCACCAGTTACCCTCTGCAGTATGTGCTCCATCTTAGGTAGGGGGTAATTGTCTTTCTTTGTGCTTCTGTTCAAGTTCCTGAAATCGACACAAAGCCTGATTTCTCCACTTTTCTTCCTCACCGGAACCAAATTGGCCACCCATTCGGAATATCTCAAGGGGATGATAATCTAGGCCTCTAGCAACTTCTTCATTTCTTTCTCCATGACAGGAAGCAACATGGGATTTATCTGTGTTAGCTTCTGCCTAAATGGCCTAGCTTCTTCCTTCAATGGGATCTTGTGTTCAATGACGGATGTGTCATATGTTTTAAGGTCCTCGTATGACCATGCAAACACATCAGCAAACTCTCTCAGCAACTCAGTATATTCGGCTCTCTGTTCTCTGGTCAAACTGCTTGATAATTTGACAAACCTAGGCTCCTCCTGTGTGCCAATGTTGCATTCAGTTGTATGAACATCTTCATTTGAAACCTTACCCTTTACGGCCACATCATTCCCATTGAATAGTCTTTCTAAAGGGATTAGTCCCCTCAGAATGTGATTGCTAGGCAGCTGAATAATCTGGTGATTAGAAATTTTATTTAAAAACACCTCAAGGTGAGGGTCACCTTCTGGGTCGGGATCCTGATCAATGTGCAACGCAGAAAATTCATCAACAGATTGGATAAATTTTTCGATTTCCAGGTCATCTTCAAATACCTTCCAATTCTTGACGTTATCCGGTACAGAGGGCCTATATCTTATTTCAACATCATATTTGACCATAGGCGGCAGAGGAACTTTGAGAAAAGTAGCTGAGACAACTAAAGAATCGGTTGAAGTATTCTCCCCCCTCAGAATGAAAGAAATGTTAAAGGCCAAGAAAAAATTGTCAATCAGGTCCCATACCTCATTTTTGTAATTCCTGAGCTGGGGATTATTAGCACGATAAGCATTTTTGACTTGCTGGATAATCAACACAACATCTCCAAATATTGCTATTTCTTTAATTCCCATTTCCTTTGCGGCCCTCATACCTAGAACAAGAGCTTCATACTCTTCCACATTGTTGGTGGTTTAGAATTCCAGCTTGTATGACAGGGATATGGCCTCTTGATAAGGTGATATGAAAACCACCCTAGCACCAGTGCCTTCGCTAGAAGAAGCTCCGTCGAAAAACATCTTCCACATGGAGGGGGTTGGAGGGGGAATTGGATAATCAAGACTGGGCTTCTTTTTTACTTGGAAAGGGTCTTCATGAGCATTAGTGAGCTGCAATAAACTAGACCCCAAGTCGGTGTCAAGTGCAAATATGGGGTGATTGGTGGGATTTGCTTCGTCACTAACAATGTAGGCCAACTGAGCTTCTCTATATAACCTCCTTTGTTCCCCTCCGAAGACTGGAATGGTGGCATACATGAGATCCATCTGTAATGTTCCCCCAAGATTTTTAATCCAAGATCTAGACAACAGCATGCCAAATTTGGGGGGAACGTTAGCTACCACAATATCCATGACCACACTCTTCATGGGCAGCTGAAACAAAGAAACCACCAGGGCTTTGATGACTCCTAGATACTGCACTCTTCTTGAGTCGAAAGAGTACAAATCATGATAAGTTTTTGTCACCTCCAGTCCCAATTCTTCCATTACTATTTTGAGCATAAGGTTATGGGAAGCTCCTGAATCCATGAGGCAATTATGCAACACTTTATCATGTATGTTCAGAGAGGTGTAGAATGGAGGGGATGAATCATCTCTGTCTTCTACCATGGGACCTAGGATGATAGATAGTTTCTCATCTTGAAGGTTCATTGAGTCAGAGGGAGACTGGTGAGACTCAAATTGTAGCAACTTGGAGAGGGACCTTTTGAAATCTTTGTTTTTAACGAGTTCAGATAGGGGTATAGGAATTCTAATCTTCTGAATCTCATGCTCAAAATTGAAGGAGAGGATAGGCTTAGGAGCTTCCCTTACCTCAGTGACAGGCTCCTTGGCTACTTGCAAAGCACTCTGAGTTTTCTTTTCTTTAGTAGTGGCTGCTGCGGATTTAGTAGGCCTATCTGCTATGAGGGGTTGGTCTTGGCTATCAAAGTCTCCTTCTTTCTTTCTTGACCTGAGATTGTATCTGTTAGAGGTGTGACCAGACCTTTCTCCCTTACCTAACTCATGGATTTGGATGTTCATTAGGGATTTTTCATATGCAGACTGAGTCAAATGGGGAAAAGGAGGAGCTTCTTCAACACAATGAATTTTGGGGTCAAACTCGTCTATCTCCTCCCCTCCCTCATGAGTAACCAGGTTATTTTGGATAGGGGTTTGAATCCTTTGATCTTCTCTGTCTTTTTCCCTTTGTTCCCTTCGGAAGGCCTGTGTTCCATTTTTATCAGGTCTCCTGAAACCTCTACTATCAGCATTCTGGGGATTTCTGTACATGGGCTTCCCTTCTAACTCCCACCTTTCCATTCTAGCAGAAAGCGACTTTAGTATTCTAGCTGTCTCATCTGTTTGAAGGGGCAGTGGAGAGGAGCTAGATGAGGAAGCTTCATGCCTCTTCCTAGATATGTTTTTACCAACAGTGTTCCTGAGTCGGTCAATGACCAATATATTAGATTCTACCTCCACGGCTGCATCTTGCATATGGGCCAGAGTAGTGGCTCTTCTTTCCCTCAACAGGAGGCAGAAATCGGGATCAAAGGCGCTAGCATAAGTGATCTTTACAGAATCTTCGGAGGGTTTTATCTCAGAAGGGATTTTGTTGTACATTTTATTAAATCTCTTGGAGAAGTCGGAGACAGACTCTCCTTCCTTTCTCTTCAAAGACCCAAACTCTGTCATGTAATACATGAAGTCTTTTTTATCTCCCCACTGTCTCAAAAAGGCATTATCTAAAGCTTCGATCCCATAAATAGATCCGGGGGGCAGAGCCTTGAATCATTTTATAGCCTCGCCTTGAAGGCTATGGACAAAAATCCTCATCCATACATCTACATGCATGATGACATTATCATCAGTGAAATGGTAAAAGGCTTCTAGGTGTTCTTCTACAGTTATGTCCCTCTCACTTGTAAACTTGGGCAGCTGCTTGAGGTAACCATCTACTGGGAGGGCGTTGAGAGGCTGTGGTAGCACAAGGGGAGCATACCTAACAGCTATAATGGCCTCCATTCTGGTCATAGGGGGATTTTCTCCTGCCATAGGGATATTGTGTGGAGGAGAACTCGGAGGAGAAGGAGCTCGAAAAGGGGATACTGGGGATGAGCTTCTAAGGGGAGTGGGAAACAATAGGGGATTTAGGGAGAAGGCTAGCGAGCTTAAGTCGGCTGATGTTTCCCTTCATGCAGAAGTGGCAATAGTGACAAGAGGAGGAGAAGTAAAGTCAGGAGTGGGGAAATCTTCTGTGGTCCTGGGTCTACGCCAAGGTACAGCTTCAGGAGAAATGGGAGTGACAAGGATTTCTCCCTCTAATCCTAGACCAGGGGGGGAAACCTTAATAGGAACACTCCCGAAATTCAGGAAACGGGAAACTTCAGAAAGCGGTCTGATAGGAAACTGAGGAGGAGAAAATGGAGTTCTTACAGAAGGAGATGGTGGATTACCTGGTTCAGTGGCGATAAATTCTCCTTTAGAGGCCTTTCCTTTTCCCTGGACCACCTTCCAATCAGTCTCAGGTGTAGCTAAAGGCAGCTGTGGATGGGACCGCGTGTGTCTGCCTTTGAAAGCCACAATTGACACAATAGGTTTGCCACAGTGGAGTCATCACAATGGAGTCACCAGGTGCATAGTAGCAATCTTTAAGGGCTTTGATGCCTGATGCACCTTCAGAATCAGAAGCTCAATGTCATTCAATCCTAGGGAAGATTTTCAACTTCATCCCCAGCAACGGCGCCAGAAATGTTGGTGATGGAAGTCACTCCTGGATTGTAGTAGGAGTAGAGCCCGACGCCCATCAGTTTATGTCACGATTTGTGTATGAAAGGGGTGATCGAATGGAAGTAAACTCAGATGATATTGTTTCAACTCCGAAACTACGCTAAGCACGCATGGGCAGGTGAGTTCTTGGACATACTTCAGACAGTGAGTTGTAGTAAGGGTGAGTGGGGGGAAGACTTGTATCAGAGAGATGCAAAGGTCTGTTGTCAACATCAGGTTTCTAGCAGACTGTAGGAGAATTCATTTAAACGCGAGATCTTCTTACATTCAAACGCAGAAAACCAAAGAATACAATAATGCCATAATAAAACCTTTATCATAACACAACTGCAATAATTCATGTGAATCAGTCAATCATGAATTCCCTTAGTATAAAATGAAAACTAGATGGAATAAGGAAACTGTCTTTCATTAAACAAGAAATCTTACATATAGATACATAACTAGAGAACTAGAGCGTCTATTAAAACATTACAATCAGGAGCTTCGCTCTACCATCGATGCTTTGAAAAATATCAAAATTAAGTATATATACTCCTAAACATTTTCCCAAAAGAGGCCCACGGTACTTTTGGGACAAGGAGTCTCTTCAATCAAATATGGCTTGCAGTCCCCTGTCATACGCCACCTTAATTCTGCATGGCTCGCGCCAGGGGGTAGTTGAGCCTTTAAATGCTGAATTAGCATGTGCAGGATTCCCTAGTGAGTCGAGGACTCGGCGTGGCTTCCATGAGAAGAACCAGTACAGAGGACCTTCTCATGTAGACTTTCAGCCGAAACATCCATACTTTGTAATTAATGAGTGAGGTGAGGTTTCAACCACCCTCTCTCTTCTTCATTCATTCACAGCAGGTACCAGGATTTAGATCACGTCAAAATGGAATCTAGAGAACACAGTGCCCCCATTCTGAAACTCAATTTGGCACTTTTGGCCTCCCCTTCGTACAACCCTTTCTACTTTCTCGAGTGACCATGGGCCATGACCTTATGCCTATTTTCCAGAGTGCTTTCGACACTTCGGGGTTCGTGGATAGGAAGGAGCAAGTCTTCTTTCTTCGAAATCGCGATGGGAGAAATGTCGGGAGAACCTAACGTTCACCACGCGTCCCTCCACTGATCAGATGATTCTGGACTGATTCGACAATACCGCGGGCCCAGCTTGTCAAATGATAAACATTAGCGCCTCTCCTTCAGGCCTGCTCCTCTGTGACTAGATGCCAAAACCATGGGCCTAATTCTGGGCGCTTTTGGCATTTCGGGATTCGAGGTTTTGAGAGGTGAAATAATGAGGTGCACTTACCCCTCGAATTCCCGAATGCCGACGTGATGCGGATGTGCGCCACGTTTTATTCAGATGAGCGGCCTAGATAGTATTCGCTATTAAAAAGGCGGTCACCCCCGTTTACACGCTCGCTTGATGTGACCTGGGGCTAGGACCGTGGGATTGGCTCCAAAGGTGCTTCTGGCATTTCGGCGATTTCAGCTGTAAAGAATGGGAGGCTCCTTGTATCCCAAAACACCGATGCCCGATACGTCGACTAGCGACCACCTGTCCCAATTGGATCAGACGACCCAGATTTTCCTTGAACTATGGGCGCTACCCTTCGTGATAAATCCCGGGAAACTTGATAGCCCCGAAAACCCAATGACCATCGATTCGCTTTACAGTTGAATCTCGGCGGCTAACAACCAACACTTTTCCCGCTCGCTTGACTTGCAACTGGAAAAGGGATTCTCCCGTGCTGCGCTCGAGGGCTTCCCATGCTATCTACAGACCTGGGTACCTTTGTGCCCAAGACAAAAATTGTCGCTAACAGAACCTGTGATGAGTGTAGAATGGTGTGGGTGGAGTATTTCATCCCCGAGACCAATCTTGGAACAAGGTGAGTGTAATAGTTCACCACTGAGTTGTTCTCTAGGGTTTCTAATCTCAAAACCCTCAAAATTGTGTACTCAAGAGCTCAACAAGAAAATACCAAATATCAAAGATGAGTGAAAGGTGTGCCCTAGCCTTTCCTTTATACCTCCACTTTGTTTCCCCGTTGAGTTATTTTAACCCTTAGGTTCAACTCCTAACTCAACCTCCATCTTTCTAATTCTTCATTGAATTACTTTTTTCCCTTTTTCCTTTTTTCTAAGTCAACTTCAGAATAGAACATTGATTTGGTTGACTTGTCCCCATGCTGCATGAGACTATGGTCTAGTGGGGATGGCTAGATCACTAAGTCTTCCCCAAACCTCTTCATCAAGAGGTGGGTGACATTACATCTCCCAACCATAGACGTTGTTTCTCATAAGCTTTTAGCAACAGGTCACCCCCAAGCTGGGGCTCAAATCCAACAAGGAAAAAGACTTCTAGTGACACACTAAGTTCTGACTCTTAGCAGAATTTCTTAGTCCTAGTGTCTGCTACTGGAACTATCTCATGGTCCCTCATTCCCCATGCACATTTCACACCCAAGGAAGTGTGTCCCTTTTCTTCTCAATATTCCTTCGATTGCACCACTTCCCTTCCCAAGGTTACCAACAACAGGTTGCATAGGAAGTCTTTGAGGCCTGCAATTATTGCCCAATGCACCAACGGACAATTCTCATCAATACTCTCACCTAGAGAGTATGCTCTCAGGTCTAATAACCACTTCTCAACAACCAATCTCTCACCTAGAGAGACTTATCGTGGTCTTTCAACCCATCTCTTCGACAGTAAAATAGATTACATCTCGTTAAATCCCTATAAGCTTCTTTGTGTAGATAAGGTAATAATTGGATTTTCCATATAATCTAAATTCTTTCTAATCACGAGAGCCTGAAACATCCATAATAGTTCCATAATGCCAAAAATAAATTAAGGCCATCAATATATATTACATGCCTTCCACTTGACACTTTTCACCTTTAGATGTATCTTTAAGTCACTTGGTGACCCGTTCCCTACCCTATGGAACTTAGGATAAAAACATATCCACATTACACTTTTTTGGAAATATTATTGAAATATTCCCCCCTTACCCTTTTTTGGTGGAGTGATCCCCCAATCTCTTTTTTTCTTTTGAGTTTATCTATGCTTAGAAATACAATATTATATTAATAATCATTATTATATTTACATGGATAGGTGCACTAGCCTATATGCGACCAGGCTCACCAACCTCATAATATCACATTCTCTCTAGTGTGCTTACCTAGGTGGATGCAACAGATAAAATGTGTGCAACCTATCTTTGGTAACACTTCTCCACGCATTGCTTTGATGCATGCAACATCAAAACTTAATACCAAAGGCTCACCAGCCTAAATATACATTACATTTACACTTGGTTCCAATGGATCACTAGCCTATATGTATAAATACAAAGGGTTCCGGATCATGTACATTACAATCCACTTTCCCTTATTTATGCATTGTTCTTAATGCATCTTATACACATGTACATACAAAATTTCAAAAATATTAAAAAATATTAGGATTCTCAACTCACATATCATCTTTGCATTCCCAGGTTGCATCCTTAGGACTGTACCAAGTCCATTGGACCTTTACCAGCTCCATGACTCGATTATGGAACTACTTGATTTTCTGATCCAATATGAAAACCAATCGCAATTGAAATACTCCTTCTGGCTCCACTTGAATCACATTCCAATCAATAATATGATTAGCTTCAGGTACATACTTCTTAGGAAATGACACATGGAAAACATTATGAATACACAAGGATGCAAGCAATGCAATCATATAAGAAACATGACCAATCCTTTCAAGGATTTCAAATGGTCCACAATAGCGCGATGCTAACTTACAACACTTTCCCAACTTCAGGGAACTACACCTGGCCTTCACTTTCAAAAAGACATGATCACCCACTTTAAACTCTCTGTGGATTTTTCCTTTATCTGTGCAACTTTTCTTCCTGTCTTAGGCATCCTTTAAATTTGGCCTTATAAATATCATCTACTCCATTTCCCGAAGCAAATATAGCCCTACAACTATGCGGTCTGCTAGGTTGTCCCAACTCACAGTCGTTTTTCACTTTCTACCATAAAGTGCTTCAAATGTGTTCATCTTTAAGGATTATTAATACCCATTTTTGTATGCGAACTCTACCAAATGAAGGTAGTCCTATCATTTTTATGGATTATCCATCCGATACATCCCGAGCATATCTTCAATCACTCGATTTACCCTCTTTGTTTGATCATATGACCCAGGCTGATATGTTGTGCTAAAATTCAAACTCGTTCCAAATCCTTTGAATATCCATTTCCAAAAGTTTCAAGTGAACTTGGAATCTCTATTAGACACAATTGTTTTAGGAACACCATGCAACTTAGCAACTTCGTGCATGTATATCTCAACAATGTCGACTTCCTTGTGCACTCACTTTATTGGAACAAAATTTGAAGATTTAGTAAGATTTTCCACTACGACTATAATAAAATCATGCTACTTAGAAGTCCTAGGAAAATTCGTTATGAAATCCATCATCACAACTTCCCACTTCCACTTAGGAATGGGAAAATTTTGTAGAAAACCAGCTGGATGTTTATGCTCAGTCTAGAAAAATGTTGTCAAAAACCCTCCCAAATATTTTCATGATTTATTGACTAGCCAACCCATGGATTGGGAATTAGTCATTTTCCATGTTCTGTCAGGATTCATCCAAGTATCTTACGTTCTATAAACACTCTTTGTCCATTATTGTCCTCTAGTCCGCATGAATGCATGAGATTCTATGCATTTTACAAGCTCTCTGAGATAGATTGGAGTTGTTCTCATGGTTCAGGTTCGTCCCTTCCTCAAAAAGGATTTCTCGAGTTACAATTCACCCCATCACTGGCGGAATGATCTTTTTGTCCATATCTTGCAAACTTTCCTCTAACAACTCAAGGTCTTTGGGGATACAAAAATATACTCTCTTTCAGTTTTACAATTAGATACAAAATTCTAGTGCCATGGTGACATAATCAAATTCTCAGGAGTTCTACATAATCAGTGTAAACATTTATATTTCCCATAGTACCATACGATTACATTCACATGTATTTCATGCTCAAATTCTAACATGCTAAGTTAGATACTTATCTGATAAGGAAACTCTGCCAACACCAACTGATTCAGAGAGAAATCCTTTTCTCTTAACCTTAGGCCTTACTATAGAGTGCCTAATTACAATATTCCACCTGCATGTCAAGCCACAATACCACCAAGGAATATTGAATCATCGAGGTTCCAAAATCGTGATCATCGAGGAAGGTTACTCTCCTTTCCCCTCTGACACAACAAAATCTACCCACCTCCCACTCAACTCAAGGTCTCTACATGTTTATCAAGTGAGTTCTCAAATCGATTTCCTTTTCACAAGGGAGTCCCTTCTCTACTAAATAGTCCCTTAGTGATATCCCCTTACCGGTTTTGGTTTTTGTCCAGTAAGCACCAAGTTGTAGCCCATTATTTCTCTAGATCAAAATCTAGGTCTCCTCTGTTGAGGGTGATCATTAACAGTTTAAGAAATCTTCTTTTTTTCTTCAAGGAAAGATCTTATTCTTCTTTCTCTCTTCAATCAGTATATATGGATGTCTTCATGTGTTGTATTTCTCAACCTGCTCATTCTTTGCACTCGTTGGTTCTGTTTGTTCTCCAATCATTATGTTTTCTAATTGCCTATGTCTCTTGTGTTGTGTTGTGTGCTCCCTTGTGTGTGTTCTTTTATTCATTATCGTCCCCTCGAGAACATCGTAGCTTCCTGCAGATGCCACCTGCAATCCGTGGTTCTTATTTTTTAAGAAGAAGATCCACAGAGTCCTGTTGTCAGGTCATTTTAATTGCCAATATTCACTAATTGTTCCAACCACCCCCGCAAATCATTTTATTGTTCACATGGATCTACACAGGTCTAGTATGCTGAAGATGTGATGTTATGCTTAACAAGGGTAAGTAAGCTTGTTAGACAACCTTCCTATTTTCTTCACAAATGAAGTTCAACTTCCTTTGAACTCAACCATTCAATTGCCCCGTCTTCGTCAACTTCCTTTGGTGTATCGTGGCCAATACTTTCAAGGTTGCTCCTTCTCAGTTAGTGGGTTGGTTTTTTATTAAATTAAACATAGTCACATGTTTCACAACACAATCACATAATCTTAACATTATTGCACTCTAAAGGGAAAATAGGATGTTACAATATTAATTTAATTATTATTAACTATTAAATTACTATTATTATTATTATTATTATCATGTATTAGTTTAATTATTATCATTTTCTTGTAGCTATTATTTTTATAATATTTAAACATTGATGAGATTGATTATTAGTATGAATCTATTTTACAACATACTAAATTTTATTCATAAGAGAAAAAACTATGTATATATAAACACAATTATGAAATTTTACCCTTGCATTTCCATTCAATCAATTTCACACAATGAGAGTAAGAAACAATATATCCATAAACACAATTATCAAATTTTAAGGCACTAACATTCAACCAATTTCACACCATGAAAGAAAAATGATGTATATATAAACACAATGCTGAAATTTCGAATTAAATCATAAAATAACCATGCAATTTTTTTTATATCAGTGGTACATTGCAACCATGTGGAAATGCCAACTTTTTTTACAACATTGAATGAAGTAATCTCTTACCTTCTTAAGGTCAGATAGACCCATCATCATCATCATCATCATTTTGACATCAAAAATTGACTGAAATATTGTTAATTCCCTCCTAATTTTCTATACCCTCCTCATCCTTACTTTGTAAAAGCATAATAAAAAAACATAAATTGAATAAAATAAAGAAATGTTAACATTTTTAAAAATAATAAAAAATCATGTAGATTAAAAGGTATCAATAATGATTCCTTAAAAAATAAATAAATAATTCCGACTATATATAATTTTCGTTGTCTCCTCCATGGCGTCAAAAATCCATGTCAATACGAAGAGAATCCAATGGCGTTTTTGCGAGGGATTTTTTTGTATACCAAACTGCGTTCTTGCATACCAAGGCAATGCGGTTGATAAATTATCCAATATGAGTCCAACATGTATATATATATTGAAGTTAACTTATATATATTTTGAAGTTAACTTATATATATATTGCAGTTTCGTCTCTTACTTTTGCGACTAGACCCTTTAGCTTTATATATATCTATAAACTAATTTTCCCAAAGGCATGTAATCATAGCTTTATCTATAAACTAATTTTCCTAAGGGCATGTAATCATAGCTTTTGTTGAAAATGCGAAAAATATATGTAAATGTTAGTCACCCACAAAGAAAATTGAAAATCCAGGATACCGCTATAGGAAACAATTGACAAAATTGAGAATCCATTTGTTCTCTAAAAGATGGATGGGATGAAGGTTTCCTTTAATCTGTTCATTGATAGCGTGGATGTGAAGCGTAATTGGAGTACAAAGTCTTTAACTTGTTGATCTTGTAAGTATATTTATTTTTCAATATTGGATATTTGTGTATATTAACTGGTCGGCACATCAATATTGCATGAAATCTGTCTCTTAGTTTTTCATACCTTTTTCTCGTTATCCTAGTAATTTTAGTAGAGTTTGTAACAAATGAATCCAGGTTTATTTAAGGGATGAAAAATAATAATTTAATGGTAATAATAATATTTTAGAATAGCTTATTGGGTTAGCTCATTGGATTAGCTTAGTAGTTTTTTTGTAGTGATACTCAATGTCTTTATTGGATGTGTAATAAAGTATACGTCAAAGATTTGCGTCTAGGTTAATGATTTACCTTAGTTACCACTCCCAACAGTGGTGAAGTCTCCTGAAGTCTACGTCAATGATTTGCGTCTAGGTTAATGATTTACCTTAGTTACCACTCCTAAGAGGGG
>ML802648.1:282703-318562 GCA_009831015.1 Picea engelmannii | reverse complement strand
CTAGGAGTAACTCTAGGTGGGTGAGGGAAATAAAGATAATTAATTAATTAAAAAAATTAATTTATGGAGGAATGAAGGGGATGGGTGACACTTGTATAGGGAGGAATTTTTAGGAATTAAATTTTAAAAACTTAATTAAACAAGATTTTATGTTAGGGTCCTAACCCGCACATAGGTAGAGAAATATATTCGGATGTAATAAAGGTAAATATTAATAAGGCCTTTCAATAAAATAGAATAAGGCAGATGTAAGAAAACCTAATATAAGCTTCTGCTTCTAGAAGGATCTTCCTCTAGATGCTTCTTTTTAGTATAAATAGGAGTCGAGGGTATGAGAACCCTAGCTTGGAGATTATTGTAACAAAGCACTACTCGACTGGATGTTGCCCCCTCAAAGAGACCTGTGAACATTGCTTTCTGAATCAAAGTGCTATTTCTGTTGTTGTTCTTATATCATTTATGAGTTATTGTGGAGATTATGCTGGTTATATTACTGTTATTCTGCCATTTCTAGCATTTTATTTTTGTTCTGCATAATTTTTATATCTGGTATATTACAAGTGGTATCAGAGCACTTTCCTTGGCAGAAATTGTGGGAATTATTTTTCAGGGTAAAGACGTATTCCGACTTCTTTAAGCCATAGAGATCTGTCGTTACACGCATAAACCTACGGTTGAGGGATTCATAAATGCATGAAATACAAGTGGTTTTTAAGTGCACATTTGTTGGCCACCCTTGTAACCCTTGTTGGTACCCCTTCGAGTGGTAGCGCATCAGACAACACCTATGTATGGATCGGCCTAAATTTCCTGAAGCCCTCTTTAGATAAACTGATTGGTCGCCTGACTGCTATAGTACCACTAAGAATAGCACTCAAGAAGATACTCTCTAGTACTTGGGTAGTCGGGTAGTACGGATAAGGGTACGGTCTATCCTCCTTAGTTAGTGCCCTGAGATATTGGGCCGAGTACTACTGTTGGACCCTGCACGTATATCAGAGAGCTATAGCATATGGAAAACCCTTGTTTGTAGAACCTTTGAATACCTAACCCTTGGGGGACAGTAACATAAACAAATTAACACAGACAGGATCTATTGTCGTGCAACTGTGTTCAGGTTGCCAAGTAAATACACATTTCTTTTTGGTTAAGTATCTGGGGATTTCATCACTACAGTATTCCTTAGACCGGAGTATAACTATGGAAATTTTTTCACCATTATTTGAGACCTATTGCATTAGATTCATCTCTTCGCCCTTATCACATTCATCCATATATTTTTTTGGCAAAAAAATTTGACCCCGCCCACCCCTTTTCAATTCACCCATCCTCATGGCCCATACCTATAGCCAAGACCTGGATTCTCACTTCAAAACCTTGCAATATAGTTTCCTCGAGACCAAAAAAGAAGTGAAACAACTCAGTGCTATAGTTTCCTCCATGGATACATCCATCAATACAACCATAAATACATCCATGCAGTCCTCTATGGAGGAAGTCAAACAAGAACTGACCACCCAACTTGAATTTGTCTTTGCATCACTCTACACAAAACTGAAGATCCCTACCGATGACCCTTTCCATGAAGCACCTCCAAAGACTGAAGGAAAACATTTCTCCCATTCCCATACCTTTCAGCCCCATCACTTTCAACATGACCTATGCCTTTCGTGGGTGGATGTGAAAAAATTTGATGGCTCGGACCCCACTGGTTGGGTCACCCAAATGGAACATTATTTCTCTTTATACAAAATTATAGATGACTTGGCCAAACTCCGGTATGGTGTTCTCCATCTAGATCAAGAACGCTGGCAATGGTGGCAATGGAGAAAAACTTCCTGTCAAGGGTATATTGCTTGGACCCAATTTGTGACTAAGATTTATGAATGATTTGACATTGACACCAACCATTTGGGCCATTTGAAAAAATTGAAATAATACTGAACAGTAGTAGACTTCATAGTTGCATTTGAATGCTTGGATTTTCGAACAGAGGGCATGACTGATGCTTTCTTTCGAGAGTGTTTTATCAGTGGCCTCAAGGAAGAGATTCGGGCCCATGTCCTCATGGATCGACCTGCGAGTTGGGTGGAGGATACTGAAAAATATAAAAAATCACAACAAGTTGTTTCCTCTCAAAACTGTAAACCTTCCTCTATCCCTCTCCCTAAACCCGTAAACTCCACTACTCCATCCTCCCCATTAAAGATCCAAAAATTGACCAGGTATGAAATGGATGAATGCCAACTCAAAGGCCTTTGTTATAATTGTGATGACAAATATTTCTCGGGCCACAAATGTAACGAACAAAAGCCTTTTATGGCCATCTCTGAGGATATTTCCAAAGAGGATGTGGAAACTCCCCTAGTGCCTGAGTCATTGGAAATCACTGACATAACTCCTCCCTCTGACCCTCATGAAGTGGAACCTATCATTTCCCTCAATTCTCTCACTAGCTTCTCTGCCCCCCAAAACCTCAAGTTAATCAGTTACATCAAGCATCGAAAGGTCATTATTCTAGTTCATAGTGGAAGCACCCATAATTTTATTCATCGCCGCATTTCCCAAGAAACCCATTGTTACATCCATGTCGTCAACAATTTCCAAATCATGATTTTCAATGGTGGATCTATGAAATGTGGCGGGCGTTGTGAAAATGTGCATCTCCAAATAGGTGACTACCACCTAAAATCCCATATGTTTGCTATCCACATGGGTGGTTGCGACATTGTGTTGGGTGCAGACTGGCTAAGGATTTTGGGCCCCATTCTCATGGATTTTAAGGACTTAACCATGCAATTCGACCAAGAAGGCCACCAATATAAATTCCAAGGAATCACTACTGGTTCACCTCAGGTCATTAGTTCCCATCGCATGGAAAAGATGCTCAAAAAAGGTCATTTTGGTGTCATTGCCCAAGTCCATGCCATACAAGCAACATAGACACCCCTGATGCCACAAGACCTCCAAGCCCTCCTTTCTAAACATAAAATGGTATTTTCCACTCCCCAAGGACTCCCCCCTTCCCATGGTGTTCCTGATCATTCCATCCCCCTTGTACCCGGAAGCCTTCCTCCCAATATCTGTTTGTATCGCCACCCCTTTTCACAAAAAAATGAAATTGAGAAAATGGTCTAGGAACTCCTTATTGCAAGCATTATTCGTCCTAGTACGAGCCCTTACTCTTCTCCAGTCGTCATGGTCATGAAGAAAGAAGGTTCTTGAAGAATGTGTCCTGACTTCTGTGCTCTCAACAAACTGACCATTAAAGACAAATTTCCAATTCCTGTCATTGATGACCTTCTAGATGAATTGAGTGGCGCCCAATTCTTTACTAAACTTGATCTTCGCTTGGGCTATCACCAGATACGTATTAAAGAGGTAGACATTCCCAAGACATCCTTTCACACTCATGAGGGCCACTATGAGTTTTTGGTCATGACCTTTGGCTTGTGTAACGCCCCCTCCACCTTCCAAAGAATCATGAACCATGTCTTCCATCCTTTTCTCCATCATTTTGTCTTAGTTTTTGCTGATGATATCCTCATCTGTAGAAAAACCTGGATAGACCATCTTACCCATGGGGATTGACTTCTACATCTACTCTCCCAGCACCAACTTTTCCTAAAACAGTCTAAATGTGCCTTTGGTGCCTCAGAAGTAGAATACTTGGGTCATCGGGTTGGCAAGGATGGCGTCAGGGTGGATCCCACAAAGATTGAAGCTATGCAAGACTGGCCGCACCCAAAGACTCTCAAAATCTTTCTTGGATTTTTGGGCTTAATAGGGTATTATCGCAAGTTTGTTAATAATTATGGCAATATTGCAACACCTCTCATTGCTCTCCTAAAAAATAACTCTTTCACTTGGACTCCAGCCATTGCTCAAGCTTTCCAAACCTTGAATATGGCCATGTGCACCACTCCGGTTCTGTCCCTTCCTGATTTCACAAAGACCTTTGTATTGGAATGTGATGCCTCAGTGAAAGGAATAGATGTTGTCCTTATGCAAGAGGGTAGACCTTTGGCCTTCACCAGCAAGCAACTATCTGAACAAAATCTGGGCAAACCCATCTATGAAAAGGAAATGTTGGCTATTATGCATGTCGTTGATCTGTGGTGCCCTTAACTCTTGGGGAAACATTTCCAAATTAAGACAAACCATCAAAGCCTCAAATACTTTATGGAACAATGCATTTCCTCCCCAGAGAAACAAAAATGGGTGACTAAACTCTTTGGATATGATTATGAGATCATTTACAAGAAAGGAAAAGACAATGTGGTGGCATATGCATTGTCCAAAAAATATGAAGACGAAGGATCTCTTTTTTCTCTTTCCTTCATTGTACCAGATTGGCTCCATGTTGTTCGCCAGGAATGACTACAAGATCCCAAAAGTTCACATTTGATCCAGCAATTGCAGACCAATGCTCTATCTCCCCCAGGGTACTCTTGGCTCTAGGATCAGCTTAGATATAAAGGTCGTCTGTATTTAAGTAAACAATCAAAACTTAAATCCACGGTCCTTTCTGAGCTTCATGCTACACCCATAGTGGGGCACTCTGGGTTCACCAAAACCTATGACAGGGTCAAGCGTTATTTTTTCTAGGATGGCATGAAATAGGACATCCGTAATTTTGTCTCTGAATGTGAGGTGTGTCAATGCAACAAGGGAGAAACAGTCAAATCTATGGGAACACTACAACCAATTCCGATCCCACCTGCTATTTGTAAGTATATCTATATGGAATTTATTATCGTCTTACCCAAATCGAGAAATAAATCAGTCATAATGATGGTTGTGGATCGTCTTTCCAAGTATGCTCATTTCTATGCTCTTCAACACCCATTTACTACATCCATGGTGGCTCAAATTTTCATGGAACAGGTCTTCAAGCTTCATGGCATGCCACACTCTATTGTTTATGATCATAACCCAACTTTCACAAGCAATTTTTGGCAAGAATTGTTCAAGCTTCAAGGCACCCAACCCTTTCCTCTGGGCAGTAACGCTGGTAATGTGGCTCCCCACAATCCAACAAACTTTCTTCGGACCAACATTCCTGGTACCTGAAGTAGAAATTGAATTCTAACAATAAGGCCCAAATCTAACTTTTTGACCCTAAGTTTCTTGGTAAATTGATGCGAAGCATACTGGAGCAGCTCCAAAATGGGCCTCGTAGTCGAGCACCGTGTGACCTCCCTGTCGCAAGGCATTGAACTTGTTGAGTTTATGCTCAATTAATTCCTCTGTTAGGTACCTCTCTCATAAATGTTCCTCAAACATTTCCCATGACACATCGTCGACGACCATGTTCAATGTGGCAGGAGCATCTTCTGCCATAGAATAACACTCCCCTTCCATTGAAATACCAGCATCAGGATCTTGAAGATTGAAGTCATAATTGCGAAGTGTGAAACACCACGCATTTCTCTACAATAGTGCCTCGACGACACAGCCATTCGTGACACTCGTGGACTTGAGAACTCAACTCTCTTCAGTTCTTGATGGATGCTAATGGTATTGGCTAGAGTGCGTTGTGGACCCTCGGGGGTACAGGCACCCTGGCCTCATCTCATTACAGATGGTGGATCAAGGCCCTTTGACATTCCCTATAAGTTCCTTGTCAGACCATTAGCATCCCTTACAACAATTGAATCCAACCCAAGGGCTTATTCTTCCCTTTGGGGGTTCGACTCCGAGGGTGCGGGAACTTCTGGAGGCGTCGCATCTCCTTCCACAACACCACACTGTGAACCTCTGTGGCATCCTCTAAATGTGGTCACCGCATGGACACATTAATGTTTTTTTTTTTAATAACACAAGGGTTTAAACTCACGGGTTTACTGCAGTGGAAAGCCTATCGATCCACAGTTGCACGGTTGAACCTACCGCTATAGTGGGAAAAACCCCTACGGACTACACTAGGGTTCTAAAGTGCAAGCAGATCTAACCGTCTAAAGTCTCCTAATTTTAACAACTACCCCAAAAGTACCCCACAATCATACATAAAATACCAAGTATAAGGATCTGGTAGGCTTACCTTAAACCCCGCGTCCGGTGTCGATCCCTTTACGCTTCGTTGTTTCCCGACTGTAGATATCCTCCCAAGGCCAACCTGCATTCACTAAAAGACAAACAAGAAACTACGAGAATTCATTCTATATATCGATTAGTGGTTAGATATCATAATAAAATATAAATAAATCATAAAGATTGAAGATATCATTTGGCGGGACGGAAAAATTATTTCTTTGTATTAATCTCACAGAGTTACTTACAATATGATACCAAAAACTACTCCTTGAACTCGGTCCTGGGATCCTCTTCACCAAGCTCCAACTACTTCCATGTATCTTTCTCCTCTTCAGTTCTCTCTAGGGAAATGGCAAGGGTTTGCAATGGGGAAAAAGGGCTGGAATAAGGAATTCTAGCTCAAACTCATAATGTGTTGGAAAATTATTGGGGCAAGGGGGAATACTAAAATGGGCAAAGTATCTTTTCTCTCATTCTTCTTGTAGGAATGGGACCCCAATACCTTCTTTTATATGCCAAAAATATAGTTATTCGGTTGGGTGACCGACTATGGGTGGTCAATTGGTTAGCAAACTACCCAAAATCCTGTATCACCTTGCAACTTCTTATTTTTTGCATTTTTTGTGAGTATATGCGGGCTGCAATTGTTTAGGTAGCATACGTATGCGACTTATAGAGGTGCATAAAGCATGTGTACGTGGGAATTAGTGGTGCAGGGCACGTACATCTTCAAAAATGTGGTTTTTTAGAAGAGTTGTTTAGTGATGGCTTTGGTAAAAATAGCAAGTAAGATGGCTTGATGCTAGGTATGCATGTAAATTGAAATTTAGGGTTATAACAGATGCCCCCTAATGTGTTAGATTAGAAGAGAATCTAATGGCTGAAATACATTATAAATATTCACCAACGTACAAAGTGAGTGAGCCCAGGGACTAGAGTTCAGGAGGTGCCATCTGCAAAATAATAATTGTCTCATTGAGGCAGGCATACCCATGCTCGGGATGAAATAAAATCATGGATGTCAATCAAATACACTGCATATCCATGTCATATAACTATATAAAGTGTATCCACGAGAAATACATAGCATATCTACATCTCAAAATCAAAAGATATACATGTATAGTATCCATCTTCAAGAAGCCAATGATGCCTAATGGCTAGAGATGAGGTCTTCAGAGCTCGAGAAACAACTTTGAGATCTTCAAAAATTGGGTAGGAGTGTAATATGGGTGTACGAATTTACTACCCAGAGGTCTTCGATGGCTCGTCAGGAACAGACAAGAGGATCTCAGTGATCAGGAAGAGAACTTCATTGATTTCAATGAGGACTTGATTGAAATTTCGGGATGGTTGTGCATGAGGACAAGAGACAAACTGTAGAAGGGAAGACTCAAGCTGGGTAAAACTTCCCTTGGAAAATAGCACAACAAATGATGAGACTTGGGTAGCATGGCATTGACATAAGTTTATGATTCTAGAGGCAATGAAAACTCTCCATATGTTTGGAAGAATAACTAAACGAAGGAGGACACAACTCTATGTAGCGAGAACAACTTCCTAAGGTCACATTAAATCCCAGAGCTTGACGAACAAACAGAAGGATGTGCTTTTTCCATGGCCGACTCATTGTGTTGCCAACAAAAGAAAATACTTTTCCCTTCCTCTTTTTGGAGTATATTTGTTTTTTTTGTCTTTTTCGATAATTTTGAAAATCTTGAAAAAGAATAAAAGAATGCTATGTTAGAAAGGAGGAACAAGTATCGCAAAAATACTAGTTCCAAGCACAAGGAACACATTGATGCTCAGAGCAAGGAGACATATGCAGGAAAAGGACACTCAGTAAAATTCCTCCATGGGTCAAGGTGTCAAGACTCAAAGGCAAAGTGCTACAAGTCTTGCATTATAAGGCATGCCTCAGATGGTTTAGTTGAAAGCAACATGGAGCCGTCATTAGGCCAAAAACACATGGATGCAAATGTGATTAATAAGACACAATGATAACGTCCTTCGATGTAATTTTAACGAGCCCAGAGAAGGTAAGATCGACGATTTTTTATTTTTAGAGAGTTTGAAAAAGCGTAAAAGAAGACTCCACTGGGGTACCTTTTTCGAAGGTAGTCTAGTCAGTTCGAAAAAGGGGTAAACTAGCACCGAAAAGACATCTATTCAAAACCATTTTAACGAGTGTGACAAAGACAAGGTCACTCGACAATCTTTTCAATTTTAAGGAGTCTGAAAAGAGCTTAACTATGGACTCACTTCCTTTTTCTAGATTTAGTCTCCCTAGCTTGAAAAAGTAAAATTTATTGAGGAGAACTCTCCCGGCGAGATGAATCTCCCGAGGTGTACCTTTTTCCTCGTTAATCTACATGCCGAAAAAAGGGTTAAACTCATGCCAGTAGATGTTTTTTATGAACCAATTAATGAGTGTGAAGAAACAAGGTCACTCAGCGATATTTTCACTTTCATGGAGTCTGAAAAGAGCTTAACTATGGAATCCGTAAGGGATGTTCTTCTGGACTAATTTAATGAGTGTGAATAAACAAGGTCACTTGGCCATATTTTCAATTTTAGGGACTCTGAAAAGAGCTTAACTATGCACTCCGTGGGGGTTCCTTTTTCATAAATTTAGTCCCTTAGGCCCGAGAAAGGGTTAAAATTATACCTGAGAATACTCTTCTAGCGAACCAAAGTTCCTAGAGTATACCTTTGTTCATACGATTGATCGTCCAGATTCAAAAAGGGGCAAAATACCGCTGGATAGACATGCCTTCAAGTTTTAGTTTAGCAAGAGTGAAGGGAAACAAGATCGCTCAGAAATATTTTCATGTTTAAAGAATCTGAAAAGGGCTTAAAGAAGACTCATCATTGTTTGGGAGTCCCAAGGGTGAGGTCAAGAGTGATGATGAATCATGAAAATGAGGCTCAAACTTGTAATCAGGACAAGAATAACAAGGACTCTCGAGCCTAAGGTGATTAACAACAACATGGATGCCAAAAAAAATGAGGATCTAACTAGGGCATCCATGTAGAGGCAAGCTCTACCACTAAATTATGACACTTCTAAACCAATAATGATGGTTCTGTGTCACCACTCGGTGGGATCGATCCTATGGCAAAGCGAAAAAGAGAACGAGATGCAAAAAGTGGAGGTGAAATCCTAACTTAGAAGAAAAAAGTTGAAAAAATGACTTTTCACCAAATGACCTTTAAAAATGACCCAACTCTCAAAAAGTTTCCTAAGACCAAAGGTGAAGTGTATCGTAACATCTCATAAGAAACTCAAGAACCATGCTAAATGATTTTCAAGCTAGAAAAAATGACAAAAGGGGCCAAAAAATGACAAAAAGGGGCCAAAAAGTCTATAAATAGAAGCGAGTAGCTCATTATCACCATTATAAATTGAAAATTGACCAAAAAAGTAAAAAACATCCCTTTGCTAAAAGAGTTGATTTCGGGAGCTTTAGAGGACGAAACGAACTTCCGCTCAGACCAATTAAGTACAAACTAGCTCCTCTTGCATTTCCATACTTTCCTTTTTCTTTTATTTTAGTTTTTGGGAGGGCGCACACCTCTAAAAAGGGTTGTACCTATGTGTACACGGGTTGTCATAGGATAGCCAGTGTATGCCCACAGGCAAAAAACATTCTGCCTGCATGCATATGCAACTGTGTCCAATACAGCCTGCATACACCCTCAAAGATGTGGAAAATTTAAAAGATGCAAGATTTAAACCTCCATGAACTTGTCATTTTACAGGATGTATGTCCACTGGAGAGAGAGGGAGCATGAGGAATTGTATATTTTGGTCGATGATGACCCTGTAGCTATGGCCGCATTGAGACAATGTGGTTTCTGGAAGTTATTCCGGTGTCCATTTATGAGGGCACAACCCAGGCTGTTGAACGCCTTGGTATATTACTGGCATCCTGACACTGAGGCATTTATGATCGAGGGGTAGTTGTTGAATCCAACGACTGAAGACATTTAATTCCTGACTGGTATCTCGAGGAGAGGTGATCCAATCAACTTATGTATTTTTCCCCCCGGGCCTCACAACATTGAGGAGTTGATTGGAATCCATTGCGAGGTTGGTACTAAGAAAGTAGGTTCTCAGGTGCCGATAAACAAGATCAACAATCTATCACTGAAAATGATAGTTCTACTCATTGGGTGGATTACTGGATCCGCGACTTTACATCATGCCTCCTGGGTGCACATGCATTGTGCAATGCAGTGCTTAAATGCACGTATTTTTTATTGGAGTACAACCATGCTAGACTGCATGAAGAGACAGCTCACCGAGTGTTGCAGGCGACAAAACAAAAACTTCAGGTTCGGGACCATTATGTTCTCTTTATTATTTGAGAGGGTACCCATTCTTAGTCCACATGAGACAGTGCGAGGGCATGAGGCCTCCCTCCCATCATTATGTAGATGGGAAACATTGCTTCCATGAAAGGGGGACGAAAGGACCATAGAGGCCTTTGATGATATGTTTTTTTACTGGTGGGCATGGAAAATCCTGACAATAGAGAACTACCCCTATGCTGGGATCAAATTTTCCATGGATCCAGACATGCTTGTACCTCCCAGAGGTGATCGACAAGAGATAGGTACGTTTTTTTTTTAAAGTTATATAATTTTTATTTCTTTTTATATATATATCATTTTTATGCATACCAGAGTATTTGACAACTATGTATCTGTTATGTACATATGTGGGACCAGTGCATCCAATATACTTCTCGAGGACTAGGTGGCATCCTCGACCAGAGGCAGGACTAGCCACAACCTTCGAACCAACAACAACAATAGGGGCACCTTCAGCGGAAGAGGCTGAGAGAGTATTGGGACGGGTGGAGCGGAACCTCACCGCGCTCACTCCTACAGTCTCTATGGCAGAGATCGAGGATCTCCCACCATCGATGCAACCTCACGTATTTGGGGTACCACAGACCTGGTCCAACTCTTCCAGCATTTGTCAAACGTCGTTGTTCACTACGACAGGGCCAACAACCCTCGCCCTTAGCTAGGATGGACTACTTACGTGCCGAGGGAACCTTTTGTATATTTTTTAGGGCATAAACCCCGTGATTCTTACTGGACATATATTTTTAAGGCACTTTCTCTCACTTATGTACTCTGATATTTTCGATATATATATGCATATTTACATTTTTTTACGTCTTATGGATTACATTTATTTTACAAATGTTTTTACATGTGCGTGTGTGTGCTTTTTCTTACATGCGTGCAATATGCCATTCTAATACATGATTATCTAGAGTATCTGTGATTTGATTCAATCTCCTAGGAACATGGATATATGTAATGTAATCAAAACTTCGTTCTAAGAGACATACCCTAAGGAACCGTCGGTTTAGAGTAGGATCGTAAATGCGGCAAACCCCATTTAACTGGGACACAACCAATTGAGTGTCTAAGTAAACCCGGAGGTGAGAGATATCATACAACAAAGCGTCACAAAGAAACTATAATATTGCGATGTATTCGACAACATTGTTTGTGGTGTTACCTAAATAGATACCTCCTAAGGTGTGAAAATCACCCAAGCTGTGGAAGCAAGCCTCCGAGTGTTTCAGCTAGCGTTGTTTGCAAACCCAACGAACACGTCCAATTCACTTGACATCTTCCACAGTGAAAAATATGACATCAGAAACGACACATCCATAAAACAAAAATACAAAAACTAAGTGTAGAAAAACTATACATATGTATAAGAAGTCATCCAAGGCGACCCACCTATGAGTAATACTTCTTGAGGTAGATCCCATTTCTAGGCTCCGCTAAAACATTTCCCTCAAGGTACACCAAACGATAAGAACCCTTATTTAGAACCTCCTTCATGATGAAAGGTCTGAACCACATGGGTTTGTACCTACCTTCCCCCAGGGGATCCTTATCTTGGTCATAGACCAGGACAAGGTCGCCTTCGAAGAAAATTTGAGGACGAACGAACCGATCATACTGACACTTGACTTTTTGTTTGTGAGCCTCATTGGCCAAGGCTGCATCCCAACACTGCTCATCGAGCTTCTCGAGATATGATAAATGTTATTCAAGCAGTGAAGTGTCTGGAAATAACTATACTGCCAACTTTAAAGATGGGATATAACACTTTATAGGCAATATTGCTTCTATCTCGTAAACGAGTTGAAAAGGTGAGAAACCGTTTACAGTCTTAATAGACCTTCGGTAGGCCCATAATGTTGAGTACAACATCAAATGCCAATTTGACTTTGCCAAATTGATCGTTCATTATAGAATAGTCTTAAGGGACTTATCCACAGCTTCCACCTGACCATTCGCTTGTGGGTAGTAGGGTGACGAATGTTCTTTCCTCAACCCAAGATTTGACGTTAACTCAGACATCATTTTATTCTGAAAGTGACTGTAATGGTCAATGACAATCTCTCTCGGGATGTCGAACCTTGCTATAATCTGGTTAAACAAAAAGAGAGTTGTTGTCTCGCCATCATCTTTGAACATTGGCATAGCCTCCACCCACTTCGTGAAGTAGTCGAATGCTATGATGATATAATGGTGCCCCCTTGATGAAGGTGGGTTGCATGTAGTGTAATCAATCTGCCACTTGGTGAAGGGACCAACTGTGATGACGAGAAACATGGGAGTGGGGTGTGCCCTCATCCTCCAAGAGAAGATCTGACACGGGTGGCACTTCTTCACCGATTCAACACAATGTTTGATTAATGTCGGCCAAAAGTAACTGGCTCGTATAATCTTATGGGTTGTTTCCAACCTAGACAAATGAATGCTACATGCTCTAGTGTGGCAATCGTTAAGAACAATTTCCGCTTCTTCATGAGTGAGACACCGACGAAGGATAAAATCTACACCTTGACGATACAAAGTGTCCTCGAGTATAAGATAGTTTTTTTCCTGATGGTGTATACATCGACGCTCATCATGAAAAGAAGAGGCGGGGATTTTCAAAGTCTGGAGATAGACTAGTATATCTCCATACCAGGGGTCCGAATATGTGATAAAAAACATGTCTCCTTTAATAGGCGACTCTTTAGGTATAATATCACCTGACTCGACTGAAAGTTCTGAGATGGGTTCCTCAAAGACCAGCGACTTTTTTTATTTCACCGAAAAAAAATCCAAGTCACATTCCTAGAGGATAACTATCCATTTACTGATCTTTCCGCAGATTACACGTCATGTCAACACGTATTGAAATGGATTCACAACGACAATGACGATGGTCTTGAGAAACAATATATAATGACGAAACCATTGGACAACATGAACTGTTGCCAATGCAAGTTTTCCAATGTGGGAATAATTGAGTTCTGGTCCAACCAATCCTCAGCTCAGGTAATAAATCATGTATTATTCGAGAAAATCATCCTCCTGAACAAATACCATATTGATGGTCAACTCCATAGCGGTCATTTACAATAAGAAATATTTATTACAATTGGGTGGCTGAAGTAGAGAAGAATACATGAGGGCACATTTCAACGCTTCAAAAGAGGGTTGAGAAGCTTCATCCCAATGAAAAGGAATGTCTTTCTTCAATAAACGCATGAAACCCTTTTTGATATTGGTATAGTTTGCAATGAAACGCCGTAAAATGTTCGCTTTTCCCTGTAAACTATGAAGCTGAGGGAATGTGCATGGGGGAGCCAACTGAACTATCACCTCAACCTTTAGAGGATCGATCATGATCCCTGTTGTCAAAACTATGAAACCTAACAGATGACCCGACATCACGCAAAAACTACATTTGTTTGGATTCAAGCAAATCTGGTAGTAGCGACATCGCTCAAAGATAAGTCGTAGGTGTGTGGGATGATCAACTCTCTTACAAGATCGTGATGCTAAATCATTAAGATAAGCCTCTACTATGTGTTTGAGATCGTGGAAATAAAATGACATGGCCCGCTGAAAAGTATCTCCAGCATTTTTCAGACCAAAAGGCATCTTCCGATAAGAGAATTTACCCCACGGACAAATGAAAGCGGTTTTGTGTTGGTCTTCGGGTCTGATCTGTATCTGATTGTATCCCAAAAAACCATCCATGAAAGAAAATACCTTGCAGCCTACGCATTCGTCGACTATCTGGTCAATAAATGGCATGGGGAAATTATCCTTTGGACAAGCCTTATTCAAATCACGGAAGTTTGTACATACGCGAATCGTACCCTATTTTTTGTTGACTGGAACGGGATTTGACACCCATTGAGTCAATTGGATGGGGTAGATGAAACCATCTTTGAGTACTTCTCTACTTTAGCCTTAATAGTTGTTTCTTTCTTAGGATTAACCAGACGAAGATTTTGTCAGATCGACTTAGTGTTAGAATAAGTCATGATTTCATGTTCGACGATTCTTGGATCATTTCCTAGAATTTCTACATAAGACCAGGCAAAAACATCGGGGAATTATTTAAATAAACCCATGTAGATTTGAATCTCTTTGGGGGAGAATTCCGCTCCAACGAGGACATTCTCCATGACACTAGGGGTTCTGGAGATATCAATAGGTATGATTTTAGCAATGGTTACCATATTACCTTCAGTGTAAACTGCGTGCGTAGCCAAAGGATTGATTGGACAAGACCTATCTCCATCCATAGTCAACGTGAATTCACCTGCTTCAATTCTTCTTAACTCTGGGAGAAAATAAGATCTGTGATGGAGATCGTCTCAGGGTCTATCTGGGCCAGTCATTGCCTCAATAATTTCCTCGTCTGAGGGCAAGAATAAGTCTAAAGAATCAGTATCGTCAAGTGAACCTTGAGCCCAAATAGGCTCAAGAATCGGATCTAACTACTGTGTGGGATTCAGATAAGGTTCGACGGAAGCTGTCTGGACTATAGAGTATGTAACTTTGGCCATGGACAAGGGCATGGCCATGCCATGGTGCTGTGTCCCTTCCATCGTGGTTGATGGGGAAGGAAGATTCCATAGATCGTTAAAGTAACTCGTGTGAAACGATGAGACTTGAAACATTTCGGCCCTAGGTTGGTCGGGGACAAACGATATGTACTTGACATCGAAAGTACCCATCAAAGGTGGGCAAAAACCAACCCCTACGTTGACGATGTCAGGTTGAGGTTTATCAATCATCGGGACCGTGGATGCCCCCCATGAAGGGCCAGGACGAGAGAAGGAAAACTGATCAATGGACATGATCTGGCCCTCGTGTGGAACCAACAAGATCCAAAACAATGTCATGACCATTGAATGCATAGAATAGGTCCAACTCCTTCCTAACAAGAGATTGTAATTGAAAGGTGCGTTGACCACTTCAACCTCGACTCACATGGTCTTTCCTCCTAGATGCATAGCGACAGAAGGAATGATTCCATGTGGTCGGAACGAACGACCATCGAAAGAAGTAAGAATATTAGGTGACAGAGACAAAATGGGTTGGCCAATGGCCTTCCAACAAGACAACAACATCATGCATGTCGAAGTGCCCTCATCAACCACCATGCGAAAAACGTTCCGGGTAAAACTTTTCGTGGTGTAAGCCACTACTATCGGAAACACCACGTGGTAGGGGAGACGAGGTTTTAATTCGGTTGTATCAAGAATTATCGTTCCTAAATTACAAGTCTCAACATATCCTAAGGCAACTAATAGAGGCTTTCTCTGGGAAGGGCAGCTCTGGAGGACCTCCAAAGCGGAAATTGCACAAGGGGTTTGTGACAAATCTTCCACCACAGAGTAGTTCTGGGTGGCCCTTGTGTTTGGATTTTGGGAAGCTTTCTTGAATGCACCTTTTGGGATGCATTTCATTTTTTCGTCCAACATCTTCTCAATATGGAGAGGAAGAGGTGGGTTTTCGACTTATTTACCTTTCTCATAGGTGCTTGGCATACCGTATTCGTGTGTCCTAGTTGTTATTGTGGGCATGACATTTCAATGTATACACATTCATAGACGAAGGATTACTCGAAGATACAGAGGGTCCCTGACTGCCCCCATCCATGCTCGAAGAGGCTTGAGTTAAATTTTGCCCATGTGGAAATGGGTTCATTAACACAGAAGGTTGCTACTGAGCCAATAAATTTTGGGTCTCCGCAAGCCAAGGGCACAGGTGAGTCGGATGGCCCTCTGTGCAAAGGTTACACAGATACTTCGACTTATTCTTTTCTATGTTTCCCCTGCCAACATTATTAGTGGGTTTCTTATCCCCCTTACCCTTCTTTTTTTGTTTCGTCTTTCTGTCAAGCTGTTGGGTGGCCTTTGGGTTTGTCAATTTCACACTGTGTACATCCAATCAATGGGATTCATTTTCACTAAACCAATGATACCATCGACATGTGGTCTAGACCTCTGTCTAGTCTTGTCAAGTATCAACCATGGTGCATCCGGAAAAATTTCGTAAAGTAAGCCATATTGAGAGTAAATAAACTCTAGCAGTTAAGCTCTCATTATTGCTTCTTCTTCTGAAAATACCCTCGACATTGCTATGCCTTTGGATAACTATGGGACCAAATACTTGAGGAACCACTCTAGCAAAAATGATGGTGGAACTGGAAATTTTATCAAGCTCTTTCAGCGTCTCCATTCTTGGATGTGATCAGAGATATGGTATGCCTTTGTCTGCTCAAATTTGGGCAACAACTTTGTGTCGACGTCATATCTCAAAGGTTATTTAAAATGGTTTAAGAAAACCATTTCCATTTCGCCAAACGTAGAGTATCTTGAGCGGTCGAGCTCAATGTACCATTTCGCAGCACTCGCTATGAGAGTGCGTTGAAAAAAATGAAACTGTACGAAGTCGTCTCTCAATGAGTTGGATGAGCACCATAGATGGAAGGTAGTCACATGATCGTTTGGATATTCATTAGGCTTTTCTTTGAAATTTGTAATGTCCAAAGGCAAGTTGGTCGACATAGGAGATCAACGTTGATCATGACATATGGGGTCGTTTAGTAACCTTGACAAGTCTGACAAATGAAAATTTGCCAGAAACGAAAGTTTGTGTTGTTGGTTATAACCAGGGAAAAAGGAGCTTATATTTTGGTTGGCACCAGGTTGCTAGGAAAATTTAAGTTTCTGGCCAGGGTTCTGGTAAAAACCATGTTCGTGACCAGCGTATGGATTCTACACTTGTTGAGACCTCATCGTCTAACTCCTGTAGTAGGATGTGGAGGGTTGGGCTTGCATTGTATTCCAAGGATTTTGGAAAGGGTTTCCCCCTGCCGATCTGATGGGCATATATTTTAAGCCTTGCCTGGGGTTCCATTGGTTATGGAAGGGGTTTCCATCGGTTGGCATCCCTGATGAGGGAACTGATCTGTGCCACGGATTCCAAGGTCCTTGTGAGGAGGGAACTCTTGTGTTTTCTCCCTATGCAAGAATAGCACCCTACATAGGATTGTTTTGTCCATAACCGGGGTTTCTCCAGGTTGAGACAACATCTGACAAGAATGCATTGTTACCAAATGCATTGAACAAAGAGAATAACAGAGATCCCATCAACATGGAATTGGAAGAATGTCCTTGACTACCTACTCCAGACAAGTTGCAGTTTATGGTCATCCAGACGGGTTGCTAAGAAACACCGCCAAGTGAGGGAGACGACAGAGGTATATGACCCTCGCCGTAAGGTAAATAATTATAGGGGGTTGAGGTGCCCCCCATAGACCCTTGCAGAGGAGCATTAGACATCCCTTCCCCCAGGCCCATGGTTTGAAGGGTGGAGTAGGATAGGACTGAGTTCGTACTAAAGTTGGTTATCTCGTATGAGAATGGAGGGCCTGTCACACTCTTTGTAAGTGGTGCAGTGATCACTGCCATGGAGAAAATCAAGCCATTTCCCGAGGTAGAATCGGTCGAGACCATGGTGGCCCGGACCTACAAAGGTGAGTTAGGAGGTGGAAGTCCCCCTATTGTGATAGTCATAGAGGGAGTATGAGGACTCCCTGACGAAGTAGCAACATTTGTTTCCATTGCTGCTTGCAGGACTATTTGGTTCTCATGATGCATTACCCTTGGGTGGGAAAGATGTATGAAGAGTGGCACCGACAAGTCAGGGATCAAAGAGTTATACAGACCGAGAGATTTCGCTCCAAGTTCAGAAATAGTCGGTTCCTATGGATTCACAAGTTCTCCTCTTAGGGATGGCATGGGTATAGTTTCATGTTTCCTGGTCGCCTCAAATGACCCTTGCTAGTCAAGTCTTCACCTTAGCGGTGACGGTGGTGGCTCCACTTCAACCAGCGGTAGGCCAAAAAGCCTTCGTGACCAACGAAGCTCTTGATATTCCACTGTGTGAGAAGATCAATGACACACTAAGGTTTTTCTAACGTTGAAGATCAAACACACACTAGAAAAAGTTCCTGTGAGATATAGCAAGAAAACCACTACAACTAGTTGGAAGAATAGTTACACCAACCAACACTAGAGAAACTTACCGATGCAAGTGCAACTCGAATATGGAAGAACCCCCCAGGTATACTCTGTAATGAGTGGCCTGATGTCTATCCTAGTTACTGTGGTATACCCCTGCAGTCACCTTTGTAAGTTCCTGATATATAGGAAACTAGGTTTCTAGTTCGCGAACAACTACCAAGCGGGTACAATCGACAGTTGGGAAAACTGCAATGAGCAGGGTATCAAGACCAAAACCTATCAAGGGTATCGAAAGAAATTGTTCTGGAAGACGACTGAGGAGCTCAAATGGATTCAATAGCCACGAAGCTCCGTGGCAGATGAGGTCAACGGAATCCCAAGATAAGCCCTCTATATGCGTTCCTCCACTACGATTGGTCTGACTTTGGAGGGGTTATCTCAGCTACCTTTCCGCACGTGACCTCGTGTTTAGCCCCTGTGTTAGAGGGTGTTCTCGGATAGTTTCCACGTCACTGTACTTCTACACTCCCTAGCACATACTCCTATGTTTTTTTTATATCCCTGAAAAGTTTCCTCTCCAGCCTAAATCAGGGCTTTAGCCTAATCTAGTTGATGGACCCTACAAACATGAAAAGTCTAATAAATTTTAATTAACGTTAATTTTATGTGGTTGTTCTTAATTCAAAGGGAATTAAAATGAAACTGATGGTGTTTTTTAAGAGACGAAAGAGAAGAACAAAATTTGGAAACAAAATTACTTATTTTTTCAATAAATAAGGATTATCAAATTGAACATTCTTTAACCAAACTTTTTCGTAACTACTTTTCTCAGATCTTTGAAAAGAAAAACCTAAAACAAGATTTCGCTTGACTATGAGCTACTTAATTTCCTAAGTATTCAATAAATAACTTAAGAAGCAATTATTTTTCCTTGATCAATAAAGAAACTAAACTAAACTACTTTTACCAAACAAAGAAATATTTTTTTTATTTTTTTATTTTATGCTTCAAAACAAGAAACTTTGAAAATGATTTCTTTTCTTTTCTTCTAAAGAAAAACAGGGAAAAATGAAGATAAGAAAAGACCAAGAAATGACTTACGGCCCCACCGCAGATTGCAGGGAGTCACTGACAATAGCGAAAAGGCAAATCAGAACTGACTCACAAACTCATCTAAAAACCCTAATAAAGAAGACACAAGAAATATTTGCTAAAGAAAAGTTAAACTGAGGTCAGACCTAAGCTACCGACTGCTACAACAAAGACCAGGACTAGATCAAGAAAACCCCTAAGAGGTATGACTTATGAAAGGGAAGAGGTTGACTGCCTCTACTTAAAAAAAAAATTCTTAACACAGGCATGCTACTAACACTTCAACAGCTTGCATATGTATGTGGGTTGTAAAAAGGTAGGGAACGTATGTACGCGTGTAGACGGACTATAGGCCATGTACACCTCTATAAATTTCTAAAAAAATGAAAACAACAATTAAGATGATAAGGTAGGGAGTACTGGTATGGAAGACCAGAATCCCTTAAAGACTCAAACACTTACATAAACTCAAAAAAGGCAGTTAAACTAATTAAAGCACCTTAAAATATCCCCTAAAAACCCTAGAGGTCTCCCTAGTATGGTCGCCAATTCTGCTATAGTGGGAAAACCCCCTACGGACTACACTAGGGTTCTAAAGTGTAGATAGAGCTAACCGTCTAAAGTCTCCTACTTTTAACATCTACCCCGACAGTACCCCACAATCATACATAAAATACTAAGTATAGGGATCCGGTAGGATTGCCTTAAACCCCACGTCCGGTGTCGATCCCTTTGTGCTACATTGTTTGTCAACTGTAGATCTCCTCCCAAGGCCAAATTGCATTCACTAAAACACAAACAAGAGAATACGAGCATGCATTCTATATATTGATTAGTGGTTAGATATCATAACAAAATATAAATAAATCATAAAGATTGAAGATATCATTTGGCGGGACGGAAAAAGTATTTCTTTATATTAATCTCATAGAGTTACTTACAATATGAGGTCATAAACTGCTCCTCGAACTTGGTCCTGGGTTCCTCTTCACCAAGATCCAACTTCTTCCACGTATATTTCTCCTCTTTAGTTCTCTCTAGGGAAATGGCAAGGGTTTGCAATGGAGGAAAAAGGGTTGTAAGAAGGAATTCTGGCTCAAACTCACACTGTGGTGGCAAGTAATTGAGGCAAGGGGGAATACTGAAATGGGTAGAGTTTCTTTTGTCTCATGCTTCTTGTAGAAATGGGACCCCAAAACCTTTTTTTATATGCCAAAAATATAGTTATTCAGTTGGGTGACCGACTATGGGCGGTCAATTGGTTAGGAAACTACCCAAAAGCCCGTATCCCCTTGCAATTTTTGTGAGTATACGCGGGCTGTAATGGTGCAACTACCGTACATACACGAGATGTAGAGCTAAAAAAAGAGTGTGTATGCGGCCAGTAGTTGTGCAGGGTGCATAGATATTCAAAAATGTGTTTTTTTAGAAGAGCTATTCAGTGATGGATTTGGAAAAAATAGCAAGTAAGATGGTTTGATGCCAGGTATGCATGTAAAGTGAAATTTAGGGTTATAACACCGGATCTAATACCATGTGTGACAAACCCAATCTTTAAGACACCAAGCGAAGCGTAAAGTGCATTTTTTTTTATTTTTCAAGAAGGTAACAACGACAAACAATTGAACCACACAACCTGACGATGAACACAAGTTCGCATATTACGCGACAGAAAAATATGACTCCACGCCCTACCACTAGAGAAATTGGGTGAAACATGCATAAATAAAGAAGGAAATGAACTACCCTCCCGACACACACAACACAACAACGCCTACGAGGTAAGAACAACAACCACAATCCCGACCCCATGACCTTGACAACCCGTAACTAGAACCTCTATGGCGCGCAAACCAAACGCAAGTAGGAGTTACACCCCAACTGCCAACAACAAACTTACAACTATCAAAAACACCCACAACGGGAATCAATGACTCCGGTCAAGTTATCATTTGCCTCTATCCAATAGGGCACGCCATGATCCCCTCATCAGGGATCATGTCATCCCCAAGAGATAGGCATGATGATCACCCTGACGCAACACAATCCTATTTTGACCGAGGACTCAAGAAAAACAACACGCTAGGATATCGAATGCATTGTCGAATCACAAGACGACTAACCCAAGCCCCAATCGACCAGTCCATCGGACGAGCAAAAACTTGGTGAATTTAACATTTCTATAACCAATTAATTTCCTAGCGTAACGAAATGTAAGTCATATGATGTGCCAGAAGCATGAAGGGACTCTGGTGGACCTTAAAATTTTTGGATTCAATTTTTTTTTTGTTTTACATTAGTGAGGGAGCTGGATCACTTGGTGAAAATAGGGCGGGCTTATATTCAAATTCCTACAAGGATTTATTCCCCTCAAATACGTCGGTTCGGGATAGAGGGGATACCTTTTTACAGTAAGAGGAGGCAGTTATTGTTGCATATCAAGTACATCCAACTCTCTCTATCCACACCGCGAAAACACCCTAAACTATCCATCCACGAAGTTGAACTTGCTTCCTTGGAAATCATAAGTGAATCTCCTTTTGGGTGTGAACCAAGCTTGAACCGAGACCCCAATCGATACGATTTGATGCTTATGCAATCTTTTTACAATAATTGCTATGAGATCCATTTTTATTGTTACATCCCTTAATGAGAACATGCTAAAAGATGAACATAACTAATTTACACAAATTAGTTATGTATAAAGTTTGGTAATGTACACTTATACTGAAATTTTTATTATTTTCATAATCTAAGTTTTCTTATTCGGTCTAACACCAAAGCTAGTTAATATTCAGTGCCTAAGTTGGCTTAGATATTCTTGTATTAATATAAAATTGGGATAACTAAAGATGGTTAAAAATACTTTAACATTAATTTTGACTTTAAAGTTCTTAGCTTCACTGCCATGTTTGATATTTGACTTTGCTACATTTCGTATCTTCACAAAGAATATAATTTCTAAAAATGGAAACCTTTTACAATTTATTACAATAGTCTGCCACCATTTGTAAATGTTTACTATTTCACGTCCTTAGTTGAATGCACTGATTCTGACTGTTTGCACAACCTAGAGCTATGTTGTCTTCCTGCAAGAATTCAACTTGCATCTTGTAGATTCAAATGACTTTATCATCCAATTTACACTTATAATCAAAGTTTTATCCTAAAGTTAAACATTGAATTTAAAGATGTAAAACGATTTCATGTAAACCTGGTTTTAGCTAGTTTAGGTATCACACCATTCACTACAGGAATCGATGTTATACAAAACCTACCATGCAACAATTACAACCACAAAACTCAGCTAATACAAAGTCACAACACGTCAACAAGTTCGATGTCACTCTAGGTGTAAATTTGTTGTATCTAACCAGTCTATTGATTGCTAAAAACAATACCTTCGTTTTTTATCACAGATAGGTGTCTAAACATAAACGTTATGGGATACGCTAGCTGAAGGTTGGGTAAACTCCAGTAAAAATGTGGTTTTACTGCTGTGTAACAACACAAATAAAATAAAACGTTGTTTATAATTTATGGTTGTCCCTTGATCAAGAAAATTAACAAAAACACTAACAATAAAAATAGCTGCATTAAAACCACTGTGGGAAGTCGCAGAGGTAACATCATCACTAAAATCGTAGTGGTAAGTAAGGAAAATGATAATCACAGTGAGAAAATAAATTATAACGCCATTCAAGACAATCCAGTTAATGCCATTCAATGTAGGCAAAACGTTGGGTGAATTCGTAAATGAATAGTACATTGTCTAATAGGTAAAATCGCTAACTATCAAGCATTAACAAAAACGCAGCCACTGTCATGGGCATAGATGGTAGTTTCCTTAAAATCCACTAAAAACAAAACATCCCAGGTAAGAAAAAAAACATTGTGGTTCATCATGGAGAATGCCATGATAATGGAATGAACGCCCATGCATTGAAGCATTGGGTTTAATACAAATTGTTGTCAAAGGAAATTGTAGAGTCATTTTCCTTTAAAATGTGATAAATCACAGACAACAAAAATGCTTGGTACTTGCAGCAAACAAAAAAAACGCAGGCAGATCCAAATCAAATGTTGACATTCAAGTGGAAATAAAATAAAATAAAAATGCAGTCCTAATCTGATAAGAAACATTGTCATTAAAATCCCAGAGAAGGAGGGTGAACAACACATAGAGGTATTCAAACGCAAGAAGGCACAATGACCTTCAATCAGCCAAAGCATAATCAACATGGGTAGATGACTAGGAAACAAATCCTTCGCTCATCATCCACACACATAAAAGCATGGCATTAGAATCTATAGGTCGCTATGCACCAAAGTGACGACCGTCGATTCGGCTCCTAGACGACTACTTAGGCGTGGACTGATGAACTAGGGATGAGGACGAAGTAAAAGGAACAAATCTTCACAACAAATCCATAGAACCAATAGGACAGTCACACCATTCAGGGATCGAATTCCAAGGGAATAAATGAAGCAGCGAGCTTAACGCTATGGGGAAAATTAAGTTCTCAATTAAAATGTTAAGTCAAACACCTTCTCTACACAGTTAAAAGTACAAAAATGAAAGCGTAAGGTCAATAATAATCTACCATGCTGAATAAAAGAAAGTGTATTGTAGCCCAAGTCGCTCGTTCCAACTCATTGTCTTGCGTGCTCCATGCAACTCCCGCTTTCCGACCACTGTGATTTCATCGATACCTCCTAGCCAATGCTAGGGGCACTCTTCTTCCCCCTCAAACCCCCAATCCACAAAGGGGCCACACACACTAAACCAAAGAACAGGTAGCTCTCAGCTCACCTCGCAAGGTTGAGCTACCACTCCTCACCGAGATGGGTATTCAAACTCCCATAAGATAAGTCAGTCAAGTCCAAAATCCAACAGCGTAACATTACACATGAAAAAAGAGATCCATCCTCCTCCACCTCCCTCCTTTATATAGAGTTTCTAAGTCCTTTCTTTCCGAAATTCTCATTTAATTTAAAGTTCAATAATTTAATTCAGAAAAATCCTCCCCATACATGTGTCACCCATCCCCTTCGTTGCACCAGAAATTAAATTCATTAATTATTTAATTACTCCTATTTCCCTTACCCACCTAAAATCATTCCTAGAATCGCTCCTAGGTGTCCCCATATTCCCTTACACATTTTAATGACTTAGCCCCTTACTAATTTACTAGTTGAGTTCAATTTAGAAAGTTCTTAAAGGCAAGATTCCTTGCTAAGTTAGTCATTCTTCTTTTTCCTTAAGTTTCCCTTTCTCTTTATGTTTCCCCCTTTTTCCCTTAGTTTCCTAATTCTTTTAAATTTCCCTCTTTCCCCTTTTATCGAAAACTCAAATTAGTAAGTGTAGAAAATTATCTTTTTCCCCTTTTTCTTTTAATTAATAAACTTTAATTAACATGTGTAACAAAACAATCATTTTCCTTTTAAAATTTTAAATCCCTCAATAATTTGAGTTTAATAATTTAATCGAGTTTCTTACCCCCTTTTCGTCACATGTTTAATGATTATTATTATTATTTTAATTATTTAATTTTTATTTATTTTTGCCATAAGTATCATTGAGAATTAGATTTTATTTTCCGAGGTTGGGAGAAATTTTATTAGGGAATTTTTTAAAAATCTTTCTTATCATCATATTCATTCTAAGGCCATCTAGGTTTATTCACTTATTAGTTAACAATGTCACTTGCCCTTCAGGACGCACTATGTGCTCCAAGGGTGCCACTCGCCTCATTTTGTTTCCCTTGCATGGCGTTCCCTTCAGGACGCACTACGTGCTCCAAGGGTGCCACTCGCCTCTTGACTGGCTTGGTAGATATAAAAAAAAACCTGGAGTCAAAACTCCGTTAGGTGATATTGTGGGAGACTAAGGGCCTCTAAGGAATAAGGCCGATGCCTTATTGCGTGCCCCTTAGAATCGTCATGAGCGACTATCGCAGTCTACCCTCACGGAATCGTGGGTCTTCTCTAACTAGGTAGTCATTAACCTACAGTTCGAGCCACGAAGGGAGTGCTCGTAGATTTTGGAAGGGTTTCTTTCCACACCTCTCCCTCAATGTCTCTGGTAGTTGTGCGTGACCCCTCTACTTCACATGTGAGTCTGGTCGACAAGTTATCGTCAGCCTGCATCATCAATGAATCATGTTAGAATAAAGTTTATAATCATAACATCTAATTAGATGCACATATGTCATATATACAACAATCAAACCCCAATAGTCCACTCCCTAACTCGATCCAGAGTCCAAGGGTTTCATCGATGCATCCTTGAGTTCCAAATCCTGCACACTCGGGAGAAATGAGTCAATAACACTTGTCTAAGTCAATACAACAAAATAACATATAAGCACATCTATAATGCCTCATAATCATAATCATAATCAAAGACCAATAGTATAATAATCTGGATCACTTGCAAGAAAGTGTCCTCAAAGAATAATTTTGTGCAGTGTGCGCAAGAGAGGTGTGTTACAATAAATCAAATATTTATTGTCATTACTATAAAAAGTATGGACATTATGCATATTAATTTAGGAAGAGACAGTATAATCATAACAAGCAATGTCAAGGTCGGTCAAAAGACACAAATACTTCGTCAAACCCTACGTTTATGGTGCGCACTGAAGCAATGCCTATAATTTCCCCAATTGAATGAAATGTTTCTCAAGAAATTCCATGTGACATATGCTATTTAGATTCAGGATGCAATAATCACATGACAAGAAACTTAGAATTGTTTTCTAGTTTGGATAAATAAGTCCAAACTAAAACTAGACTTGGAACCAATATCCAAGTCATTGTCTTAGGTAAAGTAAGTATTAACATTTTAACCAAACAAGGGGATAAAAATGTTATGCCCGATGTATATTATCTTTCTGGTCTAAAACATAATTTGATGAGCAGAGGGAAACTATTACAAAAATGGATATAGAATCTACATGGAAGATAATCACTGTGTGATTTTGGATAGATATCAAAGAAATAAGCGTATTGCAAGAATTCATATTACAAGAAACAAAATGTTTCCATTGACATTGGCCATGAAGAGAAAAACAACACAAGTTGTCTATGAAGAAAAATATTTTCACTCTCACACTGCATTCAAAGTAGAAAGCGAAGAAGTAAGTGTGCATTGTTCTAAAAAATAAAAAGGTAGTGCATGCAATTTTAAAAGAAAATAAGACAATGGTGCAGAAATGTAGGCATCATTCCAATCTGAAGTGCAGGATGATTTCTGGCTATGGAATTTCAGATTTGGACATTTAAACTTTTTAGGTCTAAATTTGTTACATACAAAGGATGTGGTGAAAGGTTTTCCATTAATTGAAAAACCAGAAAGAATATTTGAAGGCCAAATCTTTGGAAAGCAACATAGAGAGTCATTTCCAACTAGAAAGTCATATAGAGAAAAGTATCCATTGGCAATAGTACATTTGGATATATGTGTACCAATGCAAACACCATCTATAGGAGGTAACACCTATTTTCTTACATTTATTGATGATTTCTCAAGAAAAACATGGATTTATTTCCTAAAACATAAATCTGACACATTTGGTTGTTTTCAACAATTCAAGTAACTTGTGGAGAAGAAAAGTGGTTATTAGATCAAGTTTATAAGAATGAACAAAGGAGGTGAATGTGTTTCAAGATATTTTCATACTTTTTAAAAAGTTCATGGCATTCACAACCAATTCACTGTGCGGTATACACAACAGTAGAATAGTTTCATAGAAAGAAAGAATCACACCATCATGGAAATGGCGTGCAATATGTTGGAAGACAAGAATTCTTCAAATGATTATTGGGATGAGGTATTAGAAACAACAGTATATATCATGAACATATGTCCGAAAAAGAGTGTGAAAAACAAAGTTCCTCAAGAATCCTAGACAGGTATGAAGCATAATGTTGTGCACTTAAAATTTTTTGGTTGTGTCGCATATGCACATGTTCCAAATGAGTTGACAAAGAAGTTATATATCAAAGGACAAAAATCCATATTTTTTTGGTACATTGAAGATATAAAATAATAAAAATTGTATGAACCTATTGCAAGAAAAGTCATAATCAACCGCGATGTTCAATTTGTGGAGAATGAAGCATGGGATGGAATCGTAGAAAGGAAAGTTAACATTATTCATGTTATCGAGCATGCTGATATAGAGGATGAAGTGTATCAAACACCAATTATAAGTTGATGTGCAGTTCCTTCTACACATGGAACTGCGACACAAATCACAACACGGACTACTCTAGTAAGAGCTACTGGTGTGCAGTCCACGCCGAGAGCGCAACAAACTCCAGGGAGTAGTCCAAGTAGTTCTACATCCCCAAATCCAACATTAGAAAGTATGTTACCAAGGAAGAGAAGTTTGTGTGACATCTACAATGTTTACAAAACAAATTAATTTTCAGGTTTTTCTCTGTTTTCACAAATAGATGATCCATTAACTTTCGAAGAAGTTGTCAAGAATGATGTATGGGAACAAGCCATGGATGAAGAAATTAAATGCATAGATAATTATCAGACATGGAAGTTGGTAGATGTACCTAAGGAAAAGGATGTGATAAGTGTTAATTGGATTTATAAAACCAAGCAAGATGTAAATGGAAATGTGCAGAAGCACAAGGAAAGTCTAGTTGCAAGGGGTTTTACACAACAACCTGGGATAGATTTCAATGAAACATTTGTGCTAGTTGTGTGCATGGACACAATCAGAACTATGTTGGCCATTGCGACAAATAATAAGTGGCCTATTTATCAAATGGATGTAAAGTCAACATTTTGTAATGATCATTTAGAAGAAAAAGTATGCGTGGAACAACCACAAGGCTATGAGATTCCAGGACAAGAAAACAAAGTATACATATTGAAGAATACATTGTATGGATTGAAGAAAGCTCCTAGAGCTTGGTAGAGTTGCATATATTCTTATCTCACTCAAAATGGATTTCAGGGAAGTGAATCTGAGCCAACATTATACATCAAATCCAATCAACAAGGTAATATGTTAATCATTTGTTTATATGTAGATGATTTTATTTTGTGATATTGGCATAGAGTAATTTATGTCGGTCATGAAGAATGAATTTGAAATGACTTATTTGGGGCTTACGAGATATTTTCTGGGCATTGAAGTTCACGAGTCCAACTTTTGTATATGTATTTCACAATATAAATATGCACATGAAATATTAAAAATATTCAACGTGACAAATTCAAAAGGATCCCCAACACCTATCACAACATGATTGAAGTTGAGCAAGGAAGATGAAGGGTCCATGGTGGATCCCACTCTATTTAAAAGGATGGTAGGAAGCCTTGTGTATCTAACAACAACAAGGCCTGATATTATGTATGGAGTAAGTTTGATTTCAAGGTTCATGGAAAATCCAAAAGAATTCCATTGGAAGGTAGGAAAAATAATTTTAAGATACGTGAATGGAACAAAATACTTTGACATTATGTATTATATTTCAAAAGATTTAAGACTTATTGGATACACTCACAGTGATTTTGGAGGCAACATAGATGACAGGAAAAGTACCTATAGGTACACATTTCATTTTGGAATAGGTATAGTGTCATGGGAATCAAGGAAGCATCCCATTGTGACTCTTTCTTCAGCTAAAGATGAGTATGTCGCAGCTACAAGCGCACCTTTTCAAGTTGTTTTGATGAGAAGAATGTTAAAATATTTTTTGCAGGAACAACAAGAACCAACTATAGTGTTTTGTGACAACAAATATGCCATCATGTTATCCAAGAATCATGTGTTTCACAAGAAAACCAAACACATTGATACAAGGTATCATTTTATCACATAATTGGTGAATAACAAAGAAATTTGTTTGAAATTTTGCAGGTCTAAAGAACAAATTGCAGATATATTTACAAAATATTTGGCAAGGGATGCATTTCAGAAACTACGCATTTGTCTAGGAGTCGGCGCAGTACAAGATTTGTGACAATACATGTAAATTTAAATTTCGAAGTAAATTTTGTATGTCTTGTAATCCCACTTACTTATAATTAAGAGGGAGTGTTGTAAATATTAATCATAAGTTGTGAGCTTTATGCTTACGCCGACTTTTTTTGTCACGGAAAGAAAAGACATTACTTAGTGATACATGGAAAGCAATAGTGTTAGAAGGAGTTTTCTTAATGAGACGATCTTTTTCCTTTCTCGAGCATAGAGTAAGTTGTATTTATTGTCGTCTTAATTCTTTGAGTTGGTTCACTTCTACAGGAAGTCTCTGTATTCATATATGTGTGTGTGTGTGTGTGTGTCCGAGTCTATAGGTAGTTGATGTAAAATATAATAATCGATAGAGAGAAGAAACAACAACTCGATAGAGAGAAGCAACAACAACTGTGAGGAGAAGTCTCAAAAGTATGAAAACACAAGCTTTGTTTTGCAGAAGTTGTTGAAACCGAAGCTCGACATAATTTTTATATTTTGTAACCGTAAACACCAAATTGATTATATATATATATATATATATATATATATGAGAAATATGATGTGACACCATTATCTGTTGTCCTTAAAATATGCCAATATCACATTGTTGTAAATTTTGCATACGAAACATTCATATTATATATATATAATTAAACATAAATAAATTAGTATTAATAATTTATTTACTGTTAAAAATAATACAAATTATAAATAAAAATGATTTACCTCTCGGAATATAAAGAAAAGTTTAATATTTTTTTTAGATATACCTAAAAGTTTCACATTATTTATTTATTTATTTATGAAGCCATGTTGTATTTTTGTTTTTTACTATGTTAAATGGAATGATTTAAAAAATTACAAATTTAACTGTAATTTTTTTCAATAAATAAGTTCAACTTAGTTATTTTTTGAAATTTCAATAAGATGAATTTTCTATTTTGGAAATTCCAATAATATAAATCTTTTTAAATAAAATATTTTTTTTCTAAAATTTATAATTATATTTTATTAATATATCAAAACAAAATAATTAAGCCGAAAAGTTTATATCTATGGTAATGGGCATAGATAATAATCTTTTAACCTTAAATTCTAATTTAATGACTACTCATTTAAGATGCTAGCATATTATTATTCCTAGTCTTAAAGATATATAATTGTAACATTTAAATGATTAAAGAAGATTAATATCTATGCAATCCATAATTTTATATCTACCCTAGTATGTATTTACAGGTGAGACGCATAAGAACACAAAACTATTATATTTATATTTACAGGTGAGATGCAGAAAAACACAAAACGATTACATTTACAGGTGAGACGCAGAAAAACACAAACAATTTCATATGAAAATGTGCAAATCAGTTCTAAGAAGGTTTATTTTTGCTTCAGAAGGGAATTAATTCCTCGGAAGACCGCCACCATTCTTAATTAGCGCTCCAGTGGAACATCCAGGTGGAGTTGGAACATGGTTGTTGTGATGAGATTCGGGAGGACACACTCCTGCTGCCACCGCTTCAGCGGAAGAATGAACATCTGGCGGTGGAGGAATTGGAGCGTGTGGGCTATGTTGCAGTCCTGGACGAGCAGCGAGCACAAGTATTGGGACTTCGTTGAACAGTAATGGCGCCATAAGTAGGGTGAGAGCAGCAACCAGCAGAGCAGACGATGCCTTAACTTCTAATATGGTCAACATTCATAAATCAATTTATTTCAATCTTTCAATGTTAATTTCTAAAAGTTGAAACTGAATCTATACTAATATGAAAAGGCCATACTTTTAGTAGTAATGGTCGTCGAGCTCTGAGAACGGGCAACGCATCTGAGTAGTACTGGTCGTCGAGCTCTGAGAATGGACATTGCTATTTGAAAGAGTCCAACAATAACCAGCAACACCAACGTGAGAAATGCAACGCATCTAAGCTGGTTCGCCATGATACCGGGGGAGAGAGTCAATTTAACAGGCGAAATTATGGACGTGCCTGTCAAATAGTTCTGTATTATGGATGTGCCTGTCAAATGAGCCTGTCGTCCATTCAAATATGAGGTCAAATTTCGTTGTCTCCTCGATGGTGTCAAAAATCATGTCAATACGAAGAGAGTCCAATGCCATTTTTGCGAGTCGGCTTTTTCGCATACCAATGGCGTTCTTGCATACCAAGGCCCATTTTACGTGTCATCCAGAGCAATGCGGTTGATAAATTATTCAATAGGAGTTTAATATGTAGTTATGTCTCTTATTGACAATGTGCACAATTAATAATTTTTTAATCTACAAACCTAATTTGAGAGTGCCATTCGTTTTTTCTTTATGAAATGTGGAAGGAGTTTAATATGTAGTTATGTCTCTTATTGACAATGTGCATAATTAATAATTTTTTAATCTACAAACCTAATTTGAGAGTGTGAATGGCATTCGTTTTTTCTTTATGAAATGTGGGAGTCTGAACCGCTTTCATATTGATCGTATATTTACATAGCATGGGGTTTTAACTACGTGCCCGGCGTTCTTTTATTTTTTTCCCTCTGCCTGGGGTTTCTTTTATTTTTTTATGTTACTGGGTTTCAACTGTATAAGGGGTTTTAACTGTTACTGGGTTTTAACACCATGCTTGAGGTTATTTTATTCTATTTCATGCGTCTGGATAGGGTTTGAACTATAAAGCCATGATTGAGGGGTTTTAACACCATGCTTGAGGTTATTTTATTTTATTTCACGCGTCTGGATAGGGTTTGAACTATAGAGCCATGATTGAGGGGTTTTAACACCATGCTTGAGGTTATTTTATTTTATTTCATGCGTCTGGATAGGGTTTGAACTATAGAGCCATGATTGAGGGGTTTTAACACCATGCTTGAGGTTATTTTATTTTATTTCATGCGTATGGATAGGGTTTGAACTATAGAGCCATGATTGAGGTTCTTTTATTTTTTTCATGCGCCTGGATAGGGTTTGAACTAATTTTAAGAGTTTTAACGCATCGGCACCAGCCGACTTTGCGGCTGTGCTAGTTTAGCTTTTATATATGTTGAAGTTAACTTGCATATTTATTGCGGTTTCCTCCCTCACTTTTGCGACTAGACTATTTAGCTTTATATATTAAGGTTTCCTCTCTCACTTTTGCGACTAGACTATTTAGCTTTATATATTAAGGTTTCCTCTCTCACTTTTGCGACTACAGTTTTTGGCCTTTGAGAACTCTTAGCTTTTGCGACCGTTGAAGTAATTCCAAAATGCATATATATCAAATATTAAGGTTTCCTCTCTCACTTTTGCGACTACAGTTTTTGGCCTTTGCAGAACTCTTAGCTTTTGCGACCGTTAAATAATTCCAAAATGCATATATATCAATAAACTAATTTTGGTCAGGGCAAGCAATCATTAGCTTTTGTTGAAAATGCGAAAAACATATGAGAATGTTAGTCACCCACAGAAAATTGAAAATCCAGGATACCGCTATAGGAAACCGCTTACAAAATTGAAAATCCATTTGTTCGCTAAAAGATGGATGGGATGAAGGTTTCCTTTAATCTGTTCATTGATAGCGTGGATGTGAAGCGTAATTGGAATCCAAAGTCTTTAACTTGTTGATATGGTGAGTATATTTATTTTCCAATATTGGATCTTTGTGTATTAATTGGTCGGCACATCAATATCGCATGAAATCTTTGTCTCTTAGTTTTTCATACCCTTTTCTCGTTATCATAGGAATTTCATTAGAGTTTACATGGGTATTAGCATTATCTTCATCTTAACGGATATGGGTTTCTTTTTGGCACAACTAATTATTTTAGTGAATTATGGGTTATTAATAAATTAGGAGTTATTATTTTAGTGAATCAAGGTTCATTTTAAGGAATGGAAAACACTAATTTAATGGTAATAATAACAATTTAGTGTAGTGATTTATAAGCATGAGGTCTTCGGATTAAGTCCTTAGGTTGGATGCCTTTATTATATGTTAGTAGGCCTTTGTTGTTATTTAATGCTCAAATGTACCTATTGGGTCAAGTAGTTACCACTCGCCAACGATGGTGAAGTCTCTCCCGGGTTTTCTTGTGTGGTTACATGAAAAAATATAAATAAATATCAATTTATGATTATTAATAAATAATAATATTTTTTTTTGGTTATCTTATCTTGGTAGAGGGAACGTGGTAGAGGAGGAGAAGAGGGGGGGAAGAGGGATAAGAGAACAAGGTAAAGGACGAGGGGGAGGAGGGAGAAGGAGAAGAAAAAGAGAAAGAGCGAGATGAAGGGGAAGGAAAAATATGAAGAGGGAGAGGGAGATGAGGGGGAAGAAAAAAGAGAACAAAAAAGAGCACTGGAAGAGGAAGAGAGGAAGAGGGAGGAAGAGAGGAAGAGAGGATGTCTTGGCTCTGCAATAGACCTGGGGACCCAGAAAGGTGTCCAAGAATGCCATCAATGTAGTCTAGTGCATCTGCATATTCAACCTTCCAAGATAAAGGAGGTAACACTTATGATAGTTTCCATCTGATTAAGGTGTAGAGTCTTAATGATTCAGTGTGGTTCACATTCCATATTAGTGGGTTAGTCACAGTCATTTAAACCATCAAAACTAGCAACATTTAGATCAAATACAAACACAGACATAATCTAGATACAGTAGAAACAAAAACATATAAGCATGACAATGATCGATTGTATTCACAACATGAATGAATGATACATAACTCCAACACATAACTCTAACTAGCTCACTAACCTCGTAACACTATCTATAATTTCATTGCAGCCCTTATATGTGTGTGTGTGTGTGTGTGTGTGTGTGTGTGTGTGTGTGTGTGTGTGTAGCTTGTAACATACCCAACCATGTTTATACACTATCGGGGTAGTGGGGTAGTGGGGTACTTTGTAACATACCCAGTACTCTCTATAACTATCAAGGCTATAGGATACTTATTAAAACTACAATATTCCTGTCAACTTTTTGTTCTGATAACACTTTATCACATTTCCATCTATTTATTTGAGATGAATTCTATAGCTATGATACCATAATCCTCTCTATTATGAAATGATTAATGCATCCAAACATGACAATACGAGATCATGCAGACATAATTAAATAGTTCATAGGCGTTGATGCAGACTTACACATGCATATTAAAAAACATTTAATTCATAATTAAACAACATTAATTCAACATACTTATAAATAAACATAAGGACTTATCTTTCTAGGAATAACCACCAACTAGTTATAACCGAAGGACGTTCCACCCTAACATAGGCTCTATATTTCCCATACTCTTTCTACAATAGGGCCATCCCTGCGTTAAATCTATGAGTCCACAAGGACAAAATCACCTATGGATGGCTCCAATCCTCTCACACAACCCAATTTTTGAAAAACTCATAGTCTGTAAACTCTCACAACAATTTTGATCCACCAACTTTGTTTAGCTTTATCCTACACAACCCAAGGAATGGGATCCCATTCTTTGCCACATAGTCATTCCAACTATCCCACTTTCCTTCTGAAATCAATCACAGACTGGCGAGGAAATCTTGCTACTATGGACTCAAGGAATTCTTAGTTGTCACTATGTTACCTCAATGGAAACAATTTACTGCACAAATAGTCATGATTCTTCATAATTTGATGGGATTCACTTCCCATAATTTCATTTCAGTCAGAGGACAAAAACTTAGATTTGAGAGAAGGCTCTCCCCCAAGAATGATTGACAAATTCCCCCTTGCATAACCACGATTCATAGATTATATTTTCATGCCAATAGTTAAACATGTGTCTTTATAAGAAGACCATAGATCTCTCTTGGCAACTAATTCTAAGGTTGATATGACTTAGGATAATTATAAAAACAAATAATTAGGCTTAGGAATAAAATATTATTATCTTACTTTGGCCCTCTTGAGACCCCTACGCTGCCTTTCTTTCCTCTCTTGTGGAATCATATCCCCCGATGTTTTTGTCCTTCTATATCTATATCCTCTGATGTATTTTATTATTATGATTCAATGTATCATTATACATTACATCATTGTTCATCTCTCAACCTTTCATCTTGTACAAATATACATACTAGTCCAGGGATAAAAAATGGGGGTATTACATGGCTATAATGTTTATAGAAGATTTTGGAATATATTATGGAATTTTCTAGTTGTAACCCACTCATATAAAATATTACAAAGGCATTTTCTTCCTTATACACTTAGGCTTCTACAGTTTTGTTGGAATGTGCAAATTCATCTTCTATTGAAATATGTTATGCACCATCACTTAGTCAAAACTAAGCCACAAAAACTCCCTGACCACACCTTCCAAATCATCCCTAAGTTGGGTTTTCTCCTCATTCCTTGACCATTACACTCCTACTTAGG
>ML802648.1:270419-282680 GCA_009831015.1 Picea engelmannii | reverse complement strand
TCTTCCATTAGCCATGTGGTCTGCTACCAATATCATGCTTTTGTGGAAAGTATCGTGCTATACCCATTTATTTCATCATTCTAGTTTGTATTAGTTCTACTTGTATAGATATTTGACTACCATGAATTGAAACTAGACAATTTCTTATCTACATATTTTAGATATGGGAGAAATTTCTTAGGGTAGGAAAAAAATACCTAAGACAGACCTTGGAGGTTCCCTTGGTTTCTTTCTATAGTTATGAATGAGTATATGTGAAATATTCATGGGGAAATATTGTACATGAGGAGTAGTACACCAATTTTAGGCACTCAAAACCCTCACTCGAGCCATATTATTAGACCCTACCCTCAAAATATTCTTGATATCTCCTCTCAACAATGATTATTAACTCCTAATATCCATCGAAGCCTATCCTCATTTCCCTTTGGTGCTATTGATTCTCAATGTATAACCACCTTAAGAATCATGACAACCCAAATTGCGACCGAAATTGTAAACAAAATTGTCAACCCAATTCTTCTCTTGCTCTATTCACTTTGAATGTACCTAGCCAACAAGAGCACGAGAACACATAATTCTATAGTACCACCTCTTAAACTTTGGTAATGGTCCAGACTGATCCCCCCTAGTTAGCATTTAGGTATTGACCGAGGGCACAAAATGATGTTCCTACTATCATAATCCACTAGTTGTACCTACACTTCAAAATTGTAACATATCCCAACCCAACTAAGGAACATTACGTGCATAATACACATTAAAAATTTAAATATTTCTACTAATAATTTCATGTAGCTTAGGAGCTACACATCACACATAGATTTTGACTATTTGACTGATACCACAGTTCTAAATGCATCTAACAACATATATTAAATCATGAGTGAATCCAATAAGCACAAAAAAAGCACAAGACATGCATATAAAACATTTACAAAGTGGAATAAAATAAGAACATAATAAAAACACTTATCTATTAAAAAATGACCAACTGGATATGTACGAAGGATGAACCTCCTAGCCCTAGGTGCTTCTATTAATTTATCTCAACAATGATCCCTCCTGAGTTGATCCTACAAGCGCACGAGGATATCCATCCCTCTGGCTATCCACTCTCCACACACAACAACCCCCAAACCCATGTTATACTCCTACATCAATTCTCATCCACCATCTTTCTCTTCTCCATAACCTGCACTACCCAAGAAATGTACCCCCTTCATTGCTCACAATCACTCGAGTTGTATAATTCATTTATTAAGACCCATAGTACTTGGTTTGCTAGGAATATCTTAGTTGGGGACTCTAGGAACTCTCAGTTGCCTCGGGATTTCTCATAGCATCCTTCCTAAGGCTCTTAAGTCATTTCATCAACAAAAAAATGCACTACATGCTTGCAACCCATTTTACAGGAAAACATGTCTCTCTTCCAGCATAACCACACCCAAACAATGGATATCTTCAAGAAAAATATGGTTGGTTCTCTTCCCAAGACTAAATTCTCGTCTTGCTACCAAAAACCTACAAGTAAAAATTGTATATATTCTACATACGAATTTCCCTTCTTCTCCCTTTCTTTCTTGACTCACATTTTTCCGAAAGATGATTGCACTTCATCCCATGCTCCCTAATAACTATGGGATGTGACTTTCCACACCCACCCTCTTACGTGAGTTTAATGATTGGATTTGGGAACACTCAACAATAGTTTATAAGGTTATACACAATGATAATAGTTTCAGGATTTTGGGTTGGATTAATACCCATGAATAATTCCCCCTTGAACCCCCCTCTCTCTTATGGAATCATATCCCCACCATCGTTATTAATCCATTCTGTATCGCAACTAGAGATTACTACTTTTATTAATTAATCAATGCACATATACATTTCATCCCTGGACCGCATTAATTCAATATGGGCTCTTCACCTCTACACTTGATTCACCAGCCTAATTGAAATTTGTACAATTACATTATAATTTGTGGGGATTAAAAATAGTGATGTTACATTCCACTCCCCCTTATTTTTTCCCTTTCCTTGGTGCACAACACCTTATGGTGTACATACAATTACAATGCTAGGCTCTTTGGCCTTTAATCAACATATAGGATCTCTGACCTAATATCACACATGCATTCCAACCTAAATATAAATATATAGACACTTTGGTCCCAAGACCACAAATACATATGTGCTATGGCCCCCAAAAATCATAAATACCTAGGTTCTCTAGCCCTGAAACAGAGATATAGAGGAACCCTAGCCCAAAACATATATATAGATAGGCACTCTGACCTAAAACATATACGTAAACCATTATCATTCTTCTACAACTATCCCAATTTCCACCATATCTCTTCCTCTTGACCTACCCAACCCAAGGAATGTACCCCTTCATTGCTCTCATTCCATTAGGTGTCCCATTTGTTTATCAAGTTTGACCCAAGGAATGTGCCCCCTTCACCATTCTTAGTTTATCAGGTTGCACTATTAATTTATCAAGGTCTCTCTCCCACACATAACTAGGAATATCACTATTAGGACCTTAAGGGAAAATAGTTTCTAGGAAGAAATACCAATAAAATAACTACCAACAACCTTGTCGTTTAAGTGCAAATCATATAGGAGTTCACTCTTCAGGCCTAACAACCTAGTTCTTTGATAGTGCAACTCACACTAGAGTTCACTCTTCAGGCATGACAATCTAGTTCTTTGATAGTGCAACTCACACTAGAGTTCAATCTTCAAGCTCGACAACCTTTTTATTCTGCAAGCATGACAACTTACTTCTTCTTGTTGTACTCACCCTCTAGGCTTAGGCATCCCTTTCATTTTTATACAGTTCCTTAGACGATCCATCATTTTCCAAGGTGTTCTTACACAGTCCAATGCCAACTTGCTACTAGACTTCCACTAGCAATCTATAACTTGTGGAAATCATCCCATATACATCATATGCATCCATTCAATATGAGACATCATCATAAAATTTTCAATTGTAAAATTTCAAATATGTTTTACACAAGAAAACATAAGTTCCCAAACATGAGTTTTCCCGCTCATAATGTTTTGTCTCTTGTAGCTGTAGATATTAGTCTTCCTTATGGGCATACATCCCTTCCATATCTAATGCCATTCTCCCTGCAATTTTCTCAATTTTCTTGAAACCAGATAAATTGTTAGCATATCATAACAATTTCCAATTATTAATTTCTCAAGTATGTTTATACTAAAAAATAAAATTTATCACGCACGAGATTTATGCTCATTATGTTTGTCTCTTGCAACTATAGATATCAATCTTCCTTATGGGTTTACATCATTTCCATATCCAAGACCACTCTACCTGCAATTTCCTTAACTTTCTTGCAACCAAACAAGATTATTAGTGTAACTTTCCCAACCACAACTTATGTAGCTCCTATCCAACCAAATGGTAACATCCCCAACATACTACTAAGCAATGTACAATGAAGTTTCACTACGCAAATTCTACTCTAACACAATTCCAAGTAATATCACTTTAAGTAACATGCTCATCCCAAGCTTGGGTCGTGCCACATGAATTATAACAGCGGGAGCAACATTCTCTTTCAATACACCCTTAGGAAGCATAAGTAACTTACTAATTGCATGCACCAACATACTAATCACACGTCATAACCACGCACATCCATCTAGGCATCATGCGCCACTTCTAATTTCACTGTGCACAAAATCTATTTCCTTAAACAAACAGACAAATTCTAGCCTCTTGATGCATACAGACTACTTTACTATGCACCTAGCCATTCAATCCTCTCCTTGATGAATCTTAACCAGAATCACAAGTTTAACTTAATAGGAAAGAATATCCACATTTGTTATATCCATGCACAACTATAATTACACACTATAAGCACCATAATTACATGTGCAAGCAACATTAAATAGAATAACAACAAATACTTATACGCAACAACATATAATAATTAACCCATGTCAAACATAGATAAATAAGCACAAAGTAAACACGAAAATCACATAAAGAACACTATATTTTATGAATGTCACCAACTGCGGCCTTGACTAGGAAATTCCTCCCAACCATATGTGTTGTTTCTCATAAGATTTTAGCAACAGGTCACCCCCAAGCTGGGGCTCAACTCCAACAAGGAAAAAGACTTCTTGTGACACACTAAGGTATGACTCTTAGTAGAATTTCTTGGTCCTAGTGCCCACTATTGGAACTATCCCATGGTCCCTCATTCCCCATGCACATGTCACACCTAAGGAAGTGTGGCCCTTTTCTTCTGAACATGCCTTCGATTGCCCCACTTCCCATCCCAAGGTTACCAAAAATAGGTTGTATAGGAATTCTTTGAGCCCTATGACTATTGATCAGTGCACCAGGGAACAATTCACAACAATACTCTCACCTGGAGAGTATGGCCTCGTGTCTGACAACCAGTTCTCAACAACCAATCTCTCACCCAGAGAGACTTCACATGGCCTTTCAACCCATCTCTTTGACAGTAAAATCAAATTACATATGTTGGCACCAAACTCAAGTGGAAAGAAGGATGATCGTGGGGAAAAAAAGTGTGCAGAAACTAAAGTAACATATGGAGAGAGAACAACACGCATGCATGCAAGAACGTGTGCACAAGAAATGTGATAGCTAGAGGAAGAACAACACACACGCATGAGAGGAAGACCTAACATGAGTAGGGTTAGGGTTTTGGTAATACATTGTAAATGGATGAAGAGCTCGATAGAGATAAATATAGATATGTAGGTATCATATGGACACACCTTTTGTGTTAGTTCATATTTTGTATTATTCCATCATAGATATGTATGAGTTGATGCGTTATGTAACACTGTTATGAACCATTTTTGTAAGTTGTTGAGCTAAGAACAAAGGAGAGAAGGAAGATCTAAGGATTATATCGTAGGTTGTGGAGCCTGGTGCGATCTAGTTCACCTCATATAGATCTTACCCATCTAAGGATAATTGTAAGTGCGAGGCACTAGAAATGCAGAACTACCATAATAAAAGAGCCAAGCACTAAATATTTGTGGACGTAGCCCAGGAGGGGGTGAACCATGGTAATATCTTTGTAATGTGAAGAATGCATGCATATCTTTACTTTCTTTCAACAGTTAGTTGTTATGCTTAATGAATGAGTTAATACATTGTTATGGAATACAATTGAGTTGTTCGGGAAATAAACGGTGAAATATAAATGCATAACTGTGAATAATAGTATATTGGAATCATAATTCGTAGTACATAGTTCTGAATAATAAACCCCTATATAATACTCAATCCTAGTCTGTAAACATCTCAGTCTTACAACCACCCATTTAAATCTATCTCAGGTGAAATTGCGCAGTGCATTCTATGTACTGTGTTGCCTTCTCGTTTACCAGGATGGACGATAGTTTTAGAGGCTTTGTTGGAAACCTGAAAGACATGAACCCTGGGTCAATAACTCAGATGGTTAAGAAATAAGAATAAGCAAGTGAAACCAACAAATGGTTCCATTGCCACATTAATAGGAACGAGAGAGGATTGAGTAGATGAGATAGATTGAGATAAAAGAGAACGAAGAAAATAAGAGAGCAATGAGACACTAGAAGGGAATGTTGCGACCTTGGAATCTCACGAAAGCAGAAATTGAAGGCTAGTTGAGAACCAAAGAGATAGAATTTTCATAGAAAGACAATAGAAACCCTAGAATCACACCTCACAAATATATGGATAAATACGTATTTATTGATTTACACAAAGTATTTTTCTGTTATTTTCCGCATCTACTACAGGAGTCGATACTAAGGTTGAAGGATAACCATGCGATGAATTGGATTCAACAGCTATATTCAACCCAAGTATAGATTGAGAAATTACAACAGGCGAACAAAAAATTCACTCGTGCACTAGAGTTTTGGCTTGACAGTATTGTGGCAGGCTTCATCACAGAGTTTGTAGTTGACACAGCGAAGTGATACAGCTCAGCAAAGAAAGAATTTATATGTGGACCTTGAGGAAGGTACATTCGATCCCTGTATACTTTTATTAAGATACTGCCATATAACAAAGGTGCAATGACAATGGAATCAGACAACTAAAATTCCCTACGTGCATGGGGGAAGGAGGGAAACATTGACAGAGAGAGGATAAATGGGAGGAATTAAGGATAAAGGAAAGAAGGGGGAGGAAACCTTGGACCTAATCATGATGGATGACGACCAGATCAAGTGGATCTTGGTGTCAATAGGAAAGACGCGTAGTGGAGTACCCTACCAAAACAAGATGAATATCAATAAGAGAGCCATAGCCACGAGGGAAGGCTTGGCGAGTGATGAGGAAGAGGTAGAGGATCTCCGAGATGTGGAGCAGATTGAGGAAATCCTGTGCCCAACATATGAGAGGAAGACGAGAGGCCCAAGAATGGGAGGATAAGGCAGCCATCCTATCCATATTAGTGTCAGTGTGGAACCCATAAACCCATGTGCGACTAATACACCACCATTCAGACAACTGAAGTTCGGAGGAAGTCCGACATCAGGAAGCACATATACATAAGGAGCAACAACTGGAGGAGCCACTTCAGGCAACAATAGTCAAGTATCTACACCACACGGAGGAGGTAGTAATTCAGTATTCAGAATGGAAGGACACGATCCCACTATTAGATTACCAAAATTTCGAGGAGAAGCAGAAGAAGACCTTGAGAAGCATTTGTTCATTTGTGCAAATATCTGGGAAGCAAAGAAGATCACTGATGAAGACACCAAAATGGTGCAGCTAGCGATTACTCTAATAGATCATCCACGAGATTGGTACATGAGTCTAGACACAAGTAATTCCCTTGGGATGACAAGGACACTAACCGACATTAAGAAATTATTGATAAACGAGTTCTAGAATCTGAGCTCAGAGGATCAGTACATGAAATACATGATTGAAATAAGACAGAAACCAAGAGAGTCTGTATGGGAGATCGATCAGAGATTCAAATGACTGAATGGAAAGTTAAAATACCTTATGATCGATATGCAACATCAACACCTATTTGTCAACTCACTACTCCCACACTTAAAATATCCTTTATGAAAACATAATTTTTAGATGTAGGTAAAGGATTTGCAGGAATCCTTGCAACTAGGAGAGAATGAGTACCAACAGATGGACCCAACTCTCGAAGAAATGAAGGAGGATTTGAATAATTTAACATTTCAGCTGAACCAGAATAAGAACAAGGACAAACGAGAAGTCGTTTGGTGCACCACATGCAAGATAGAAGGAAACCACAAGAACGAATACCCAACATTAGCCCAGTATATGGGAACAGGTATGCCAAATCCGTTACCACAAGGAGGATTATGGTGCAAAATATGCAAGAAACTGGGTCACAACCCTTATCACTTCACGATGATTCATAAATACCAGACAATTCCAAAGAATTTATATTGCACCTTTTGTAAGTCGGTGGGCCACGACGACAAAGATTGCAGAACTATGGAGATGATGCAGGAAAGAAAATCATATGCATATAGGGTATAGGCTGAAATGATGACTGGGAAAGTAGTGCCACATTTCAATCAAGCCCCAACTCGATACAACACTGTGCAACAATAGTATAATACTGTGCAACAACCCTACAATAACGTGTAGCCGCAGTATAACCCAACACAACCTCAGTAAAATATTGCGCAGTATAATTAGGAACCATAGTATAATGCATAGAGAGGTGATCGAGTAGGCTACAGAGGGGGAGGATGAACCCGAGGAGGTTTCAGACGAGGTAGAGGACCAGTCACATGTCACAATTGTCAGCAACCAGGACATTATGCACAGGAATGTCCACTTCCACCAACAACATGTATGTATTTCCGCGCATCATACCATGACACAAAAGAATGTATGACACTACTAGTAAAGATCCAAGAAAAGAGGAACTAGAACAATCAAAATGTTCAGTGGATTTCAGTTGAAGCAAGGGATGACAGATGAAACATCAATATAGTCACTCGTGGAGGAACAAAAACAGGAAATGACATAGTTCGATAGGAACCAACGCAGAATCAACGGGTAAAGAAGAATAATGACCCAAATAAGAAGTTCGACACGCAAAAGGAAAAAGAGATATTTAAAGAATCCCGATAAGAATTTCAGAAGGAGGACATAGCGTCGACTACACAACAAAGCAAGGAAGCCCCAAAATATGAGATGTCGCCATCACTGGACCATACCAACTGAATGCATCCCAAGGGACAAGTAATTACAATCAAAGGATTTTTTCAATCATGCATAAAAGTATGAAGTGATCCTTCATCTTTGAAAATATTGCAAAACATACTAGAGAAATGTAGCAGCGAGACGAAAGAAAATCTAGAACCAAAAACCTTCAATCACCTACACACATGAAGAAGAACAAGTAGGGAATTCAGACTAAATGATAACATTGGGGATTTCAATATGGGAGACATTATACTAGACCTAGGATCCGAAGTGAATGTGATACCAAACATGACATGGAAATTCATGGGAGAACCAACAATGGGATACTCAATCGTTCAATTAAAACTAGGAAATCAACATAGAGTCCTACCAATAGGTAGACTGAAAGGAGTGACAATAGATCTGGATGGAGTGTGCACTAAAGAAGACTTTGAAGTCATTGAAATAGTAGATGGCACAACACCTTACCCAACATTTCTTGGTCTCGATTGGGTGTTTGACAACCAGGCCATAATCAATTTGAAAAATAGGAAAATGACATTTGAGTTTGGAGAATATAGGGTCATAGCACCACTAGATCCATTGGAAGGGGAGAGGTTCATAGAACCCACTTGCCTAGAATTAGAGGAGATTGGCCAATTGTATAGAAAAACTGTGCGCGATGAGGATTACGTAAACCCAACTACAAATGGGGTACTCAGTTGGCGGAGCATTACTTCTTGTGCAATAAACTCTGACACTAGGTTAGAAAATTGGCAGAAGAGGCCACACAAAGTATCCACGAGAAGATGTGCAAGAATCTACCGCGCAGCAAGGTGGGTAGGCACAGAAATCAAAGAACCGCCAAGTTTGCATGGACTAAATGATTTGGAAACATTCTTGACACAATATGAAGACAAAGTATTAGAGAATCGGATATTGTTAGAACTGGACTTAGCACTCAAGGCCACACCTGCAAGATGGTGGGGTGCACATAAAGAGACAATCACATATTGGTATCAATGTAAGAGATTACTGTGCATAAGGTTCGACGCAGAATACAAATACAACAAACAACAGAAATACAAAGGACAAGAGACACCAACGGAACACTTGGTGAAGTGCAGAATGCTATGGAAGAAGACACCACCAGAGGAATGGCCTCATCACTTCATACATACTTTAGAGGGCATACCAACGAACTGGTATACAGACCAGGAATTGCACAAAGGAACTACGACATTGATGACATTGCAACATAACTTTACAGTCACTTTCTCATTCGAGCATGAGAACCCAAACATAGACACAACCCTAAAACAGATCAGAGGAGTCATATTCATTAAAGAACTAGAAATAGAACTTATTACAGAAGAACAACAGTGGAATAAAAATATAGTTAAGGAACTATTGTCATGTTACCATGTACAGGAGAAAGCACCAGATGAAGATGATCTGCAAGATATTCAGATCGAAGAAGTAGAAGGCGAAAGAGATGTGGAAGGACCACCCATAGAATCAAAATTCATTTCCTCGCCAATCAAGGTAAATAAAGTTAACATAAGGACAATTGAGCAACCCAAAATGGCCAGCATTGGAGACTACTGGGATGAGCAGATAGTAGAAAGAATCACAGAGTTGTTGCATGAATATAGCAACCTCTTTCCCACAACATTTACAAAGATGAAGGGTATAGCAGAAGAATTAGGAGAAATGAAGATACCACTCAGATCCGATGCGAGACCTATTAAACAATGACCCTACATACTAAACCTGATATATAAACAAAAATTTAAAGACGATATCGATAGGATGCCTGAAGCTGACATCATCGAGATGCTCGAAGCCGACATCATCGAACCAGTTGAGGAGTCAGAATGGATAAGCTCGATGGTAGTACAAGACAAGAAATGAGAAAGAGGGATCAGGATATGCATCAAATTGAGGAATTTGAATGATGCATGCCTACATGACCCATTCCCTACACCATTCATGGATGAAGTGCTAGATAATGTGGGGGGACATGAATATTACTCATTCACTGATGGATTCTTAGGCTACCATCAGATGAAGATAGCATAGGAGGATAGACACAAGACCACGTTTGCGACGAAATGGGGATCTTATCATTACACATTCATGATGTTTGGATTGAAGAATCTACCCACAATATTCTCCAGAGTGGTCATCGCAGCATTTAAGGAATTCATCCATCAGTTTCTTGAAGTATACCTAGATGATTGGATAGTTTACAATCTGTTGAAAAACCATGTGGAAGTTTTATGACTGATGTTAGAATGATGCAGACAGTGCCAGATATCACTGAACGTCAAGAAATGCATATTTGGAACACCATTTGGGATACTATTGGGCCATATAGTATGAAAAAAAGGATTATTAGTGGATCCGACAAAGATCACAGTCATTGTTAACTTACCAACACCAAAAACAGTCTTCCATCTAAGAGAAACGTTAGGACACACAAGATACTATAGGAAATTCATCAAAGGATATGCGCAGATCACAACACTAATGGAAAAGTTGTTAAGAAAGGATACAAGGTATCAACGAAACGACGAGTGTCAACACAGTCTAGATACCTTGAAGGAAAAGATGGTTATTGCACTGATATTAGTATTTCTAAACTAGGGAAAGACATTCCATGTGCATGTAGACGCATCAATAATATCACTTGGAGATATATTAGCAAAGCCAAGAGTGGGAGACTTGGATCACCCAATAGAGTTCGCAAGAAGAAAGTTATCAAGATTAGAACAAAATTATAACACGCCAGAAAGAGAAGGCCTAACCATGGTCTATGCACTATAGAAGTTCTGACATTACCTATTGGGAAAACACTTTAATATGTTTACAAATCACTCAACCTTGAAATAACTAGTCAACAAGCCAGTGTTGGGGGGGAGAATATGTCGATGGTTAATATTATTTCAAGAATTTGACTTTGAAGTAATAGTTAAACCAGGGAAACTGATTGCAGGACCTGACCACCTGTCAAGGGTCAGAAATGGAGAAGAACCTACGAATTTAGAAGAAAACTTTCCAGATCCACAATTATTCTTAGTACAAATTGTTGATGACTACTTTGTAGAGATCATTTAGTACTTGAGCATAGGTATTGCACCTCAAGAATATACCACCACACATAAGAATAACCTAGTATTCTGCACGATCAACTATCAACTAATCTCAGGACATCTATACAATATGGGCACAGATAGCATTTTGCGAAGGTACGTATTAGAGCATGAATGACCAAGAATTTTAGCAGAAGACCACGGGAGAATGGCAGGAGGGAATTGTGCAGGAAAATCTATTGCACATAAGGTATTACACACAAGACTGTGCTGGCCAATGATTCATAGAGACTCGAAGGAGTACTGTCAGATATGTGATGTATGTCAAAGGGTAGGCAAACCCAACAGAAGGGACGATATGCCACTATGACCACAAGTAACATTATAGGCGTTTGAAAAATGGGCAATAGACTTTGTGGGACCAATTAACCCACCAACCAAAAGGACAAGGGTAAGATACATTATCACCATGAGAGAATACCTAACAATATGGGCAGAAACCACACCAGTAAAGGATTGCAGCACAGAGACAACTGCACACTTCTTGTTTGGACAAGTAATCACTAGATTTGGGTGCCAAGAGTTTTGATGGGTGACTGTTGGGACTCAGAAATGTAGTATTTTCATCCACCATTCCCTTCACTATTCCTTACATTTCATCGCCCAATTAAACCTTTGTCATATCATTTTCATAAATACATTTGGGTTTCACATTATTATTTTCCACTTTATTCATTTTAGTATTAAAAGTGAATTTATGATTAAATATTAGAAAATATACATATTTTCATATATATCTCAATTATGCGTGAGCTTTGTAATGTGTAGGAATATGTGGATGATTAATTCAAAGAGACTTCTCGAATATCTCTTCCATCATTCCAAAGGAGATAATTATTCAAGCCTCTTTTCAAGGAGAAGATCATGGAGATTTGGTTAGAATATCTTATC
>ML802648.1:212049-236519 GCA_009831015.1 Picea engelmannii | reverse complement strand
AATTAGAAAATTAGGATTCAATTAGAATTCAATTAGGATGTGATTGTAATCTGGAGAAGGGAATTCTTAGCTTTGTTATTCTTTCATGTTTTGTCATTTGACTATTGTAATATGATTTGAGATTGATATATTGTATGAGCTCACGTATGTCATTGTTGTTAACTCTTCACATGTTGTATTTCCCTTATGCAATTTCATGTTTTCCTAGTTAGTGTTTCAATGCTTTCTTAGATTAGTTTGATTTCAGCAAAATAGATTAGATTAGATTAGTTCTACTTCAGTCTTGCATATACAGTGTTTGTGCTTCGTCAGTCTACGTACCCCGGGTTGACAATTAAATGGTTGGGCAAGTACTACAATGTTATTATAACGACATATATTTCGCCTAACAATGACCAAGGCACGCACTTCATAAACAACACCATTCACGCGATGACTGAAGAGTTTGAAGTTCATCACCAGAAGAACACACTATATCATCCATAGGCAAATGGCACAATAAAATCCTTCAACAAAATTCTAGAGAACACATTGACAAAGATCTGCAATGTCAACAGAGACAACTGGGATCTCAAAGTACCAGTAGTACTATGGGCATACATGAATACATGCAAAATGTTGACAGGGCACACACCATTCAAACTAGTCTATGGCCAAGAAGTAGTAGTGCCATTAGAATTTTTAGTAACCAACTTGTGCATAGCAACTATCACAGAAATGACAGAATGAGGTGCAGTACAGGAGATACTGAATAAGTTATTGTCAATGGAGGAAAACTGAATCTTGGCAGGATTCCATCAACAAGTTCAAAAAGCAAGAGACAAAGCGTGGCATGATCGACACATCAAGAAGAAAATGTTTAAGGAAGGATATCTAGTATTGATGTATGGTAGTAAATCACTTCAATGCCCGAGAAAGATTAGAATGCATTGGCTAGGACCATACAAGGTAAAATCTGTCACAGATAGAGGAGCTATACAATTAAGAGATTTAGCAGGAGAATACATCGGAGGAATGATCAATGGGAGCCAATTGAAGTTGTATAAGGATAGTCGACCACCTACCGTGGAGTAAATATATAAAAAATAAAAATATAAAAAATCGAAAAGAGAACAAGAAGGTAACAAAACTAAAGAGGGCATAGCACGCCAGAGATAAAAAGGCCACATGAAGTTCGAAACATGAATTCGGAAAAGGAAAGGACAATGGTCGTATACAAAGGGAAACAAGAAAGGAAAGGAAAGTCGGTGAAAGCAGGCTAACAGGACAACACTAGGAAGAATTAAAGCATGACAAGGACCGATGGGACATCACATTAATCGTGCCAATTGGAGATGAAAAAACAAGTGTAATGGCAAGTATGAAACTGCTGCAGATGCATTGAACCCACAGCTATGATGAATTAAATGCATAATGGACGAAGCGTCCTCGACAAGCTTCGTGACAAGCCCATACAACATGTGAACATAGGAGCAATTGGTATATTCGTGAAAGGAGAATAGAGAGAGAGTAATAAAAACCAAAACGCATAGAGAGAAACTACAGAGATTGCAAAATTTATTTGAACCTAACAAACATTTGACAGTCACCACTATGGTACCACCAAAGCCATCATAAGTGATCCAGACAACCAAGCCGACCAAGGTTCAAACTAGGTCACGAGGACCGTTGGAAGAGAATGAACAACAATAGCTAGATATTATCGATATCGATGAGATTCCATCCCCAGATATGATACCGATGAACTCTACACCGATACTGGAAGAGATTCAACATCTACAAGAAGATACAATGAAAGTGGACACACCAACAATGACACAGGAGCCTCAGAACTAGGAAGCGGGAACCCAAAAGGAGGTACAACTAGAGAGCACCAACGCAACCCTAAAATTCAATGGAATGACACAAAATCTGGAAGCAACAATGCAACCAGACGAGTCTCAAATGACCATCTCAGGTCAACCAACTGGGCAGACCATTGAAAATGTTATGGCTTGGCCAGAATGGATTATGGGGGAACAACCAGAAGTTGTTGGAACTTCTAACTAGCCACCGCAGTAGGAAGATAGAGTACAGACACCGAGCTCACCTCGCAAGAAACCTGTAGCATAAATTTTTCTACCATGCATACTAGCAGGAGTCCAGGTAGAACCGGAGCTATTGGGTCACATCGGGAAGCTCAAATATCCAGACCATGACGTATCAAAAGAAACCAAGTTCTCGAAACTTGTGCATAGGGTATTTATGCATACCACAGGCACAACCTGATTTGGAGAACCGATCAACCAACCACACCAATGAAAAACTAGGTTGGAGAGAACATGAATCTTAGGTCTTATGAGCCTACCACATTTTAGCAGAGGCCAATACGCGATGGCATGCATGAAGAAGTTGTTAGAAGTCACACATGGAGGGGATATATGGCTGGACAAACTTGTCCCCATAAATATTGATATTATTGCACAAATAATAGGGTTACCAATCTAGGGTATGGATCCCGCGTTGATTCTGGATGACAAATCCAAGGAGAAATATTTGGTATAAGAAATGAAGATGAAGTATGGAACCTCCATGGAATCAAGATGAATCATGATCAAACGAATCAAAAGCCTAGCTACACAATTGGGCACAAAGATCTTATCCTGCAAATTGCTCAGAAAATGCCGCAAAGATGAAGTACCAGTAGGATTCATTGCAGTTGCAGCTCAGTGCGCAGAAGGCACCTCAATAAGCTGGGTGTCATATTTATTGAACTTATTTCAAGATGACTACAAGGATGCATAGGACCTAGGCACATATTTCCATTACTCATGGTTGATCACCCTAATATCCTTCATGGGATGGTGATAACCAGGGTATGTAATTTTTTGTACTAGACCATAGCCAGCGGGAGTGAGATACCTATTACTGAGATCCGGGCCACAATCCAGGCATAGGAGGGAGAATGGAATCATATTCAAAGCATACCTATGAGACATATAGGAAGTTATATACCGATCATGGAGAATAACACCAGAGGCTATTTCACAATATGCAGACATTGCCAATTTACGGGCCACACAACAAACAATGTGGATACAACCAAGGTAGGATCCAGATAAACAGTGGCTACAGATGCGCTACTGCATCAAAAATAGTGATATCGACAAGGTCATCAGTGAATGGCCTAATGAATGGAGGATCCCATCCATTACCCGGGAAGTACCAGAAATAACAACAGAAGGAGAGGCAGCACAGGTGAAAACGTAGCCCCCGAAAATCCCATTGCCTAAGAAACCAAGGACGGGCCAAAGCAAGTCGGATTAGGAAGACGAAGGTTTAAAGGAGATTGGGACCTAGAAGGGGAAGAAAGAAACTACACAACTGACCTATGAACAACATAAACAGGCTGAGGGAGCACAAAAGACTACCCCAAATCCCATCACACAAGAACCAAGAGGAAATAAAAGACCAGTCACGCAGGAAGGAGGCATGCACAAGAAATCAAAGGTGCAATGAGCATCGTCGGACTATACGATCAAAAAGGACGATGGGGAAATGATCACCAGAATGGTTCAGGATTTCCTAGTAGAAGACTTTGATCATGCAACACATCATAGGGATAAATTGCAAAAAGTGTTGGCAAAAATGGGACAATTCCTCAAGAAATTTGGGGATGTAAATATATAAATCAGCAGTAGAGGCAGAGAGTCATCGACACTATAGAACAACGAAAGAATAGAGGTAGAAGAACGAGACCTAGTCCACCCAATGCCATGTGCAAACACAATGGTCTACATCACACCTAGCATGTTGCACATTGATGAAATCGTGGGGTAGACTCCCTTGAAGGATTTGGACCACTTCCAATTGTTCTTGATGCGGATTCCATCAAGGGCACTACAGAAATTGTAGGTTAGCATCGACCACGAGGTACAATCTCATGCACATAAAAACTTAGTCGAGCTACAAAAAGAAACAAAGAAGCGGGAGGAACTAGAAAAAGTTTGTGAGTAGGCCAAGTTCGAAACTCAAGAGGAAAAATAATGTAGTAACAAACTGGAACGAAGAGTGGGAGGATTTTTTGAGAAACTCCCAAGCACCACACAAGGAAATCAATTCCCAGTAGCAGAAAAGATCGACCAGATTGCGCAGGCAATTGATCAGTATCAAAAGGATATTGAGAGTCTCCAAGAGTATCTCATACCCACCACTCCACCAATAGTGAAGGAGCAAAGGAATCAGGAAGCAAAAACGCAACTGCAGGAGATAGAGAAGTAGGTTAACACAACAGTTGAATTGTTATATAAAGAAGCGCAACTTTGGACAAGGTTGGAGGAGGACACACAGGTCCAATGCTGTGACAAAGAAGAGGAAAGGATAAATGTAGTGATCCAAGAGATCAAGAAGAGGCAAAAGACCATACCAATCCCAGAACGAGTCAAAGGGACACAAGAGATGAAGAAGATGTAGGCAAAACTCATCACTGCGCAAATGCAGAAACAAGAGCATCAGTCTCAAATAGAGCCGTTACAGGAATGTGTAGCAAAAGTACTCGCATAAGAAGAAGGAGATAAAAAACATATAGCATAGACCCAGGCAAAATGTGAATGATTGTTGAGTGACGAAGTGGCAGTTCAGGTAGTGGACACCACCAAGGAGAAGACCGTGTAGGCACTGACAAAAGCAGAAAAGCTCAAGGAAAAGTCCCAAATGATCACCAAGGAGATCAAAGAAGCTCATAAGGATTAAGTGACTTGGGACGAGTCACATGTCAGTGTTGGGGGCATGTTGGCACCAGGCTGAAGTGGAAAGAAGGATGATCATGGGGAAAGAAATCATACAGAAAGTGAAGTAACTGTTGTAGAAAGAATGACATGCACGCATGCAAGAAAGCATGCACAAGGAAAGCGATAGTTGGATGAAGAAAAACACACACACATGGGAGGAATACCTAACGTCAGTAGGGTTAGGGTTTTGGTAATACATTGTAAATGGCTGAAGAGCCTGATAGAGATAAATATAGATACGTAGGTATCATATGGACACACCTTTTGTGTTAGTTCGACTTTTGTATTATTCCATCATAGATATGTATGAGTTGATGCGTTATGTAACAATATTATGAACCATTTTTGTAAGATCTTGAGATAAGAACAAAGGAGAGAAGGAAGATTTGAGGATTAGATCATAGGCTGTGGATCCTAGTGTGATATAGTTCACCTCATATAGATCTTACCCATCTGAGGAGAATTGTAAGTGCGGGGCACTGGAAATGCATAACTACAATAATAAAAGAGCCAAGAGCCAAATCTTTGTGGACGTAGCCCAGGAGGGGGTGAACCACGGTAATATTTGTGTAATGTGATGAATGCATTCATATCTTTACTTTCTTTCTTTCAAGGATTTCAAGTGGTCGACAATAGCGTGATGCTAACTTATAACACTTTCGTAACTTCAGGGAATTGTACCTAGCCTTCACTTTCAGAAACACGTGATAACCCACTTTAAACTCTTTGTGTATTTTTCCTTTATATGCACAACTTTTCTTCTTGTCTTGGTTAACCTTTAAATTTGGCCTTATATTTACCATCTACTCCTCCATTTTCCGAAGAAAATATGGCCCAACTACTGTTCGGTCTGTTGGGTTGTCCCAACTCACAACCATTTTTCACTTTCAAGGATTTCAAGTGGTCGACAATAGCGTGATGCTAACTTATAACACTTTCGTAACTTCAGGGAATTGTACCTAGCCTTCACTTTCAGAAACACGTGATAACCCACTTTAAACTCTCTGTGTATTTTTCCTTTATATGCACAACTTTTCTTCTTGTCTTGGTTAACCTTTAAATTTGGCCTTATATTTACCATCTACTCCTCCATTTTCCGAAGAAAATATGGCCCAACTACTGTTCGGTCTGTTGGGTTGTCCCAACTCACAACCATTTTTCACTTTCTACCATAATGTGTTTCAAATGTGTTCATATTTAAGGATTCTTGATACTGATTGTTGTATGAAAACTCTACCAAATGAAGTTAGTCCTACCCTTTTTATGGCTTATCCATCACATACATACCTAACATATCTTCAATCACTCGATTTACCCTGTCTATTTGACCATATGACTTAGAGTGATATGTTGTGATAAATTTCAAACTCGTTCCAAATATTTTGAATAACCCTTTCCAAAAGTTCGAAGTGAACTTGGAATATCTATTCAACACAATTGTTTTAGGAACACCATGCAACTTAGAAACTTTGTACATGTATATCTCAACAATGTCAACTTCCTTGTGCATTGACTTTAGTGGAACAAATTGTACATGTTTAGTAATATTTTCCACTACCACCATAATAGAATCATGTTTCTTAGGACTCCTAGGAAACTTTTTTATGAAATTCATCATTGCAACTTCCCACTTCCACTTAGGAATGGGAAAATATTGTAGAAAACCAACTGGATGTTTGTGCTCAGCCTAAGAAAATGTTGTCGAAAACCCTCCTGAATATTTTCATGATTTCCTGATTAGCCAACCCATGGATTGGGAATTAGTCATTTTCCATGTTCCATCAGGATTTTACCAAGTATCTTACATTCTATAAACACTCGTTGGCCATTAACGACCTCTAATCCTCATGAATGCATGAGATTCTATGAATTTCACAATCTCTCTGAGATAGATTGGATTTTTTCTCATGGTTTAGGGTCCTCCCTTCCTCACAAAGGATTTGACGAGTTACAAGTCACTCCATCACTAGCAGAATAATGTTTTTGTCCATATCTTGCAAACTTTCCTCTAGCTACTCAAGGCCTTTGGGGATACAAAAGTATACACTCTTTCAGTTTTACAATTAGATTCAAAATTCTAGTGCCATGGTGACATAATCAAATTCTCAGGAGTTTTGCATAATGAATGTAATAATTTATATTTTCCATAGTACCATACATTTACATTCACATATCTTTCATGTTCAAATTCTAACAAGCTAAGTTAGATACTTATCTGATAACAAAATTATGCCAACACCAACTAACTCAGAGAGAACTCCTTTCCTCTCAAACTTAGGCCTTACTATAGAGTTCCTTCTTAAAATATTCCATCTACGTGCCAAGCCATGATACCACAAAGGAATATTGAATCGTCCAGGTTCCAAATTCATGATCATCCAGGAAGGTTACTCTCCTTTCCCCTCTGACACAACAAAATATACCCACCTCCCTCTCAGATCAGGGTCTTTACATGTTTATCAGGTGGTTTCTAAAATGGATTTCTCTACAAAAGGGAGCCCCTTCTCTGATAAACAATCCCTTAGTGATATCCCCTTACCGGTATTATTTTTTGTCCAGTAAGCACCGAGTTGTAGCCCACTATTTCTCTAGTTCGAAATATGGGTCTTCTCTATTCAGGTTGATCATTAATAGTTAAGGAAATCTTCTTGTTTTCTTCAAGGAAATATATTATTCTTCTCTCTCTCTTCAATCAGTATCTATGGATGTCTTCATGTGTTGTATTTCTCAACCCACTCATTCTTTGCAATCGTTGGTTTTGCTTGTTCTCCGATCATCGTGTTGTCTAATTGTCTATGTCTCTTATATCGTGTTATGTGCTCCCTTGTGTGTGTTATTTTATTCATTCCCATCCTCTCAGGAACATTGTAGCTTCCTGCAGACGCCACTTGCAATCTGTGATTCTTATTTTTGAAGAAGTAGATCCACAGAGTCATGTTGTTAGGTCATTTTAATTGGCCCTTTCCTTCTTCAAGGGTCAATTTCCAATACTCACTAACTGTTCCGACCATCCCCACCAATCCTTTTATTGTTCACATGGATCTGCACATGTATGGTATGTTGAATATGTGAGCTTATGCTTAACAAGGGTAAGTAAGCTTGTTAGACAAGCTTCCTATTTTCTTCACAAATGCACTTCAACTTCCTTTGAACTCAACCATTCAATTCCCCCTGCTTCATCAACTTCCTCTAGTGTATCATGTCGAGTACTTTCACGGTTGTTCCTTCTGAGTTAGTGGTTTGGTGTTTTTATTAAATTAAACATAGTCACATGTTTCACAACACAATCACATACTCGTAAAATTATTGTAGTCTCAAGGGAAAACCGGGTGTTACAATATTAATTTAATTATTATTAACTATTAAATTACTACTACTACTATTACTATTATTATTATCATGTATTAGTTTAATTATTATCATTTTCTTATAACTATTATTTTTATAATATTTAAGCATTGATGAGATTGATTATTGGTATGAATCTATTTTACAACATACTGAGTTCTAATCATAAGAGAAAAAACCATGTATATATAAACATAATTATGAAATTTTACCCTTGTATTTCCATTCAATCAATTTCACATAATGAGAGTAAGAAACAATGTACCCATAAGCAAAGTTATCAAATTTTACCGCACTAACATTCAACCAATTTCACACCATGAAAGAAAAAATGATGTTTATAAAAACACAGTTATGGAATTTCAAATTAAATCATAAAATAACCATGTGATTTTTTTATGCTTGTAAAAAAGTGGTACATTGCAACCATGTGAAAATGTCAACTTTCTTTACAACATTGCATGAAGTGATATCTTACCTTCTTAAGGTCCGATAGACCAATTGGTCTCAGTGGACATTAATCATCATCATCATCATCATCAATATGTACACATATAAGGAAATCAAATGAGTTTGACATCAGAAATTGATTGAAATATTGTCAACTCCCTCCCTATTTTCTAAACCCTCCTCATCCTCACTTTGTAAAAGCATAATAAAATAACATGAGTTCGATAAAATAATGAAGTGTTAACATTTTTAAAACTAATAAAAAAACATGTAGGTTAAAAGGTTTCAATACTAATTCCTTAATAAATAAATAAATAAATCAAACTATATATAATTTTACAAATAAACACATAATTAACAACGAATTATTGAGGGCATGGGTTGGAAAATTTCCACCATTCTTTCATAACCATTTCTTGGGGAATACTTTAATTATTTTTCAATGGGCTGACAACTACGGTTTTTTAATTGTATGCAATAAGAGAAAACATATTTAATAATGACATGTTAAGCTAGTATATAAGCATAGTAAATGATATTATATTGATAAACTTAGAAATCACCCCCTAGTCAAGGACCTCATGGATTGATCGAATGAATATTTAATTGTTAATTTCTTTGGGTTTAATCATGCATGTACATAAGATAAGATTATATTAGTCAAGTTTATCAATTTCTGACTAATGATCAAAAAAATAAATCAATGGTACTAAGAAATTACATCAGAGAAGGATAACAAGTTAAAAGCATATAAAAATAAATAATTATATGCATATCAAAATCAACAAGTGTTACATGGAAGCGTAGTCCCTACCAGGTTGGAATGGGAATAAATGCATTGTTATGGCGAGACTGAAGGAGAAATAGAAGTCTGAAACATCATAGACGCGTGAGAAGCAGGTTGAAGTACAGGTGGTATCCATGTAGAGGATGACTCGTGCCAGTGTGTCACATGCCAACCATAAGACATTGGGCTAGTAGATGACCCCCAAAGAATCTCCCGAATTAGTTAATCATAATATTATATTAATATGTGGTTAATATGTGATCGAGGCAATTTTTTCCTGGGGCGTGTATAGTTAAAATATGGGACTCATAAAATTTATGTCTCAATGACTTGAAATAAAGGTTCGGGGAAAAAAGTACCAGAAATCACACACATTAAACATTCAAATGTAATAAACAAAATTTCCTGAAATCCAACATAGTTGAAGAAACAAAAAATAGTCTTCTGAAAGCAGCCTAGAAGGCACTGTCGAAATTGTTCCCAGGCATTGTCGAAATTGTTCCTAAATTAGTTTTCTTTAAAATTTATCAAAAATTAATAATGTTTGTTACATATTTATGGAATCTAATCCATATTTGGGGATCCCACAGACCATAAAAGAAATAAGTACAAGAATTAGGATTGTAGAAAGAAGAAGTGCGCGATAGTAGAGAGGAAGACCTGAAAAGAAGAAATTGGAAGTTATGAGTCTTTGCTTAGATATTTCTATTTGAAGAGATAGAATAACAGGATTGATAATGAAAACAACATGTGATTAGTATAGACTTACTATGAAGCTGATGCCTTTTTCTTTCTCTCATCAATGACCACTGGAATTGTGCCAACCAATTGTTGCCCTTTGTCGGTGAGCTTGTCCATTCTCCTTTGGAGCCATTATTCAATGTAGCTTCTCATGGGGGCCACATTGATTTCATCCTGGATTTCTATGTTGAAAAGGACATTTTCTGATTTCTTTAGATCCATAGAAATACTATGCAAAGCCTGTTCAATTTCTTCATTGTGTGCCAAATAGTACACTAGCCAGTTCTCAACGTCATATTCACCATATTCAAGGATTTTGTAAAACTTTTCTAAATACAACCTCTTTAAAATATCAAGTTGTTCATCGAAGGCTTTCTTGGTTAAGGACACAGATTTGAGGATTAAGTTTGGGTGTCAAACCTCATTGGTACTTCCGGCTAAGTCTATTTGGGTCAGATTTCTGAATAATTATTCTTTCTCTAATATGGCTTGTTCACATGATTCGACAATGAGCTGCAGGTTCTTAAATTTCTCTTTCAAGCATGCTTTTAATCGTTTGATCCAGTTTGGAGAGGGGAGATCCTCATGTATTCTTTTCATATATGAGTTGTTGATGACATGGTTGGAAAAAGGGATCACTATATGTGGATAGAAAAGTTTTTCATTTTTTAAATTTGTCTGCAAATGTTCGTGCAAATAATTTTCCCTCGTTCGAAAGGAAGCTATATTTTGTGATGTTTTCTGGGCTTCAGTAATTAGCTGCATTGTTTTCTTGATATTCTTCTCTACATAGCCTCTATAGGATGTGAGGAGGCTGGAGGATCCTTTTAACTTGGTTGGAGCGGTGGAAGGCACGATTTTTTATAAAGGACTGGAAAACATCACGGTAGGAATGAAATCCTCCTCCAATTCCTTGATTAAGTTGTTCAATCTGGAATTCTCTGCTTCAATTCCTCCAATGGAATCATCAAGAGAATTTGCGGTTGCATAGTGAAATTGAGAGATTTGGGATGACTATATTTTCCTAAGGTTAATCTCTAAACGAGATTTCCCTTTCTTATTTGTTACATCTCTCTTTTCAATAATTAAATTTTTATATTGGTTGTCAAAAATAGTGCTCTGGAATACGAAGGATTCATCTTCGTCAAAAAAATTGGTCTCAGTTATTTCCATTGTGGAACTATGGTGCATCGCATCCACGGCCGGATCAACTTTGTGGAACATGACATCCAAAGAAGTTTTGAGTTGCATGTCCCCACTGCTAGTTTTAGGCTCTTCTACCTACCCTATAATGTTTTTTCTCTTCTTTGTCATGGGAACCTTGTGAGAACATTTAATTTTTCCACGAGGAGGGTTCTTATATCCTCCTCTGTTTGAATATTTTTGGGTTGATTTCTTACTGGGGTGGGTCATTGAAGCGATTCTCTATGATGTCATGCTCTTGGGAGTGTTGGTCGGGGACTGGACACTCTTCTCACTGGAGCATTTTCCCTATTGTCTGTACAATTTAGTTTTTCTTTGTAATGTCTCTACGTCGCCATCATCAGAAGAAGGAGTGTTGTCATCAATTTCGTTGTCTTTGGTCATGAGTCTATGGATAAAAGAACTTCTAAAGACAACTGATAGTAAATTTTCTCAAAAAATCCCATTAGGGTGGAGCCCTCTTATCCTTTCAACATATTTTATGTTCAAGTTCTTGAAATGGCCTGTGAATTCGTCAATCTTGTTGACGTTTATGAACACAAAGTCCCCAACTTTCCACAACAAAGGAATGAACTATTTTTTTCTCTTGCCATGGAAAAAATGTAACCAATAGTTGCATTGCCTTGCTATTCTTGTAACAAACATCTTGTTTGTGATGTGACATGTAAGGAAAGAAGGATTTTCCTTAGAGCCAAAGATCATTACTACATTGTAACTTTCTTTTCATTCGAGTGTCCCCTTCCTATAAAAAACCTTGGTTGCCTGGCCAGACATCCAGGGATCATCCTTTCCTAACAATAAATCTTTGAAAACAAAGACAATTTCATTAAAAACATCATAAAAACAATGGGAGGCCTTGTGCCTCCACACGACCTAGTACCAAAATGTTACTGGGTCAAATTCATAGTTTATTTTCTTGGATAGAGACAGTTTTGGAAATGGACAACAATGTTCTATTGTGAAAATCAAGTAGGATGACATATAAAATTTATTCTCTTCTTTGAATCGTGATAGTTGGAAATAGATTTCAATGGAAGTTTTCTTCCCCCAATCAAAAATTAATTGTTCCTTGATTATGAAGTCCAAAATATAAAGAATTATGCGGGAAATGCTTGTTGTGGATTCATGTCCTATTATTCTTGTAAACAACCAAGCACTTTCTCGGAATGGATTTATAAAAGAACTGACCTACAACTTTGTGATATCTTAAGTAACTGTTGTCGGGGCTTTGAGGAACTCGGGTAAGAGGTCCAACCTGTTATCATGTTTTTCTAGGAACTGCTTGCAGTATTGTCCCTTGAAAGTCAATGTTGGCTCCAAAAATATTAACATCTTGGGGAAGACCTGAGGTGAAAAATAAACAGGAGAATGGTCGCATAGTGTAATGATTCTTTGGCTTGAAATATACTTTTCGGTGCACCCATATACCACCTCCTTACAGTCAAAAACCTCAGGGACGCAACCTGTACTAGCAATTCCAGAGGTCCAAATCACTTTGTTCTAGGCGGAATGAGATGAATAGTAAGAGTATGCCTTGGACCACTGGAAGTTTTGGTCCTCACGTCTGAAGATATTCATTGTATCTCCACATAACTACTGTCGAGTTGCTACCATAACTTTATGAGAACATTTATTTTCTCTAGATGATGTTTGAAATGAAGAGTTGGAAGGGATAATATAACCCTGCACAAATCTTGTTCCAATGCATGTGAATGGGAGATCTCCTCGATCCTTTCACTCATTAATGACAATCTCGACAACTGTTGCATGATGCATTGTTATCATTAAATACTAGTAAATGCATACCTATAAGTGGAAAGATGACGGGCACGACAAAGAGAAATTAAGGATTGGAGATTTCATGAATGGTCCAACGTGACGACCCATGTTTGAGATGAACAATTGAAAGGGATAATATAACTCTTTGTAGATCTTTGTTTAATGCATATTAATGGGAGATCTCCTCGAGTGTTTCGTTCAGTAAAGAAAATGTTGACGATTCCTACATGATGAGTTGTTAGCATGAAAGGTTACTAATTGCATATTAAGAAAGAAGTACAAAGCTCGCGGGGATGGGAAAGAGAAATTAAGGAGTGTCCAATTATCGAAAGCGGTTGGGAGGGCTTCAAAATAGGGTTACAAGGTACAACCGTTAGAGGTGAGGGCCTGAGGGTAAAATTGTATGTCTCGAAATTTTTTGAGTGAAAAACGCATAACATGGAAGAGGGAATGATGGGAGAGTCCAGAGGTCAATTTGTATATCGTAGAACTTTGGGCACTATTTGCAGGCCATAGAACAATGGAATCATGAGCCTGCCTATCCAAGAACCCGCAATTGAAAAAGTGGCTTAAGTATGGAAGGTTTTTGCATACTTTGAAAGAAGTGCGAAGGTGGCGGGCATAGTAAAAAGTGAATAAGAATTGGATGTTTCGTGAACCCTCCAACTCGAGAATACACGAAAGAGATTCCATGAAATGGGAAAGTATGGAAAGAGGTTAGACAAGCTTCAAACTAGGGTGACAATGGTTCCCCACAAGACGTCACTTCTCGAGGGTCAAATTGTATGTCTAGGAACTTTTGAGTACAAAATGTGTACCATAGAAGAGGGGATGATGTGGGAGCCCGATGGTCAATTTGTATATGGCAGAAGAGTGGGATATATCCTCAAGCCTTTCGCTCATTAATGACATGTTTAAGGTTCCTGCATGATGAAGTGTTAGCATTAAATATTGCCAATTGCATATCCAGAATGAAGTACAAAGGTGGCGGGGACATGGAGCAACAATTAAGCAATGACTAATTATCGAAAGCGGTTGGTTAGGCTTCAAAATAGGGCTACAAGATACAACTAGAAGAGGTGAGGGCCTGAGGGTGAAATTCTATCTCTCAAAAGTGTTGATCATAGAACATGTAACATGGAAGAGGGAATTATGGTGCATTCCTGTGGACAAATTGTACATGGTGGATCTCCCGGTACTGTTTGCTAGTCACATAACATGGGAAACACAATCCTGAGCCTGCCAGTCCGGGAACTCACAATTGAAAAAGTGTCTAAGTATGGAATAGGGAAATGATAGTCTAGACTCAATACACAGTGGTTGCAACATGTGAAACCATGGAAATGTACCATGTCATGAACATATAGACAACTTGTGACTAGGTATTGAAAGGAACGACAGATGATCAGGTTCATGACAGGGCATTCCAGCAGACAAATTGTATATCGTGGAACTCCAGGTACTTTTTTCAAGTCAAGGAAGATTCGAAACACAATTTTGAGCCCATCAGTCTGGGAACCCACAATCGAAAAAATGTCTAAGTATGGAATAGGGAAACAGTGACCCAAACTTGTTTTTGCTAATATATTGAAATTTGTAATAGCTTTCCCATTGCGTGGCAAGATGTTCTCTACATGTTTTTGGACAAGTTGTGTAGGGATTGTCAGTGTGACTGTCTCCTCCAGGATTTTTCTTATTAATGACGATATTTACGGTTGTTGCATCATGAATTATTATAATTAAACCTTTGTTGTTTCATATTTGGAAAGAAGTACAAAGATGGTCGGCACAGGAAATAGTGACTAGGAATTGGAGATTTCGTGAACCCACCAAACCAAGGATCCAAAATAGGGTGACAAGGTTTCCCCAGAAGATGTGATGCCCCAATGGTCAAATTGTATCATTCAGAACATTTGAATGCATAATGTGTAACATGGAAGAGGGGATGATGTGGGATTCTGACGGTCAATTTGTATATCGCAAAGGTCTGGGTGCTGTATGTAGGTCACAGAACAATGAAAGTTCATCTAGAGGTCAAAATAATTAATGTGCATTGGGAAGGGTGCAATTGTGGCAGGGATGGAAGGGAGCCATAAATGGTTTGAGACCTTTTATGAACTTGGGTAAAGTGAAGCTTGTGAGTTGAAGGATCCCGGGGTGGAATTGTAGATGGAAAAATATTTTGGTGCAAGATGTATATCATGAAACATGTGGAAAAATTTGGCCAAGTATATAAAGGAACGACGATCGTTTTGAGTACTGTAAATGGTAGTTTAATTTGTGTTAATGGTATATTTCCTCGAGGTTTTTTGCTTGTTAATGCCAATTTTTTCGTACCAATGTGTTCAGTTGTCACTAGTAAAACCATAATCAATCTGCATTGGGAAGGGCGTGAAGGTAGTGGGGATGGAAGGCAGTGACATATGCTTTGAATTTTTTTTTAACCCTGGTAGAGTGAATCTTGGGAGATTGAGGAGTCCATGATGGAATTGTAGATCATGAAATTTTTGAGTGCAAGATGTATATCATGGAACAAGTAGCAACAAAGTTTGAAAGCGCCAGTCCCGACAACCACAACCATAAAATTGGCTAAGTATGGAAAGGAACGATGCTTGGTTGGACTCATCATGTGAGGATATAGATGGAGATGAGGATATGTCAACCTGCCAACCTGCGATCATTGAAAGGAAACTAAGTATATAACCAGAAAGGGATAATAGACGGGAAGAAGAAAAGGGAAAAGTGATAAGTATATCACAAAACAAAATCTACTATTCATTTATTAATGTCAATCTTTTCAAACCCCTGGTGAGTTCTCACTAGTAAAAGAATAAATTGCAGATCACAGAAGTTTTTGGGTGCAATATGTATATGACGGAACAGGGGGCATAAGTGTTCTATACCACAAATCCAGGACCTAGTGGTCAAATAATTCGCTAAGTATTGAAAGGGACTGTCATCGGTCGAGTTCATGGTGTGAAGATATAATAAAGATGAGCATATTCCAATCCATGAACCTGGGAAGTCGTGATCATAGAAATGAAACTAAATATAGAACCACGAAGGGATAATAGAGGGGAAGAAAACAAGGAAAATTTTAAAGAGAATTTGTTTATATTTATTCCAATAGTATTCATATTAATATATATTAATAGATTATTTCTAGTCCAAATGTAAACCATCTTCCAATTTGCAGGGTGTTTTTTGATTCGCAAATTTTGTTGAAACCCATCATCAATAGAAAGAAAATATATATATATATACATACGATGCAAAATTCTTCGTATGCATTTATATTATCAAATAGAAGAAGCTGTAATATATGAAGAATATTGAACAAGAACATGATGTCAACACCTGAGTTACCTTGTTGAAATAGAGTCATTAATTCATTCTATTTACGGGACCCTGAAGAATGAAAGAAGGAGGAGTCCCCCCATTTCTTTCTTAAGTATAGCGTGGGCACGAGATCAGTATGGCCTATCAAAAAGAATTATTCCATGTAAAATGTAAGGAGCGAATAGAGTATATTTTATTTAAATCGAAGTGTTGGGCAGCAAAAAAAAAATCTGTTCGTGCATGTTTAACCACTCACAAAAAAACAAGTACAAAATAAAATTAAAAACAATATCAAACATTGGAAAACACCATACAAAAACCTCAAATATTCTATATTCAGATAAACTGGGTTACAAAATACAACTAAGATTATTTCCCAAAATAGTTGTCTTGAAATAGTTCAGTATATATTCTCTGAAATTTAAATGCATTTTCCATAAAGACTGCGATTGGGCCTACTGCGGAAAAAAAAAACATATATGGACAATAATCAAGCCCGTAGACACTCTTTTATAGATTTCAACTTGATTATCAAATGCTTTCTTGGTAAAAAACAACAAGTTGAATATCAATTTCGGGTCTTGGACTTCATTCATGATGCTAGCTAGATCTATCCCAGATTCTTGAATAGCTTGTCTCTTCTAGATATGGCCTATCTACATTAGTTGTTTATTCAACATTCCATACTTTTGTAAGTGTTAATTTCCCTCTATCGTCGAAAACTTGGGGTTTAAGGTGCCTTCTTTGTAATGTTCTTGGTCATCAACATCTGAGACAACTTAGAGATGTGATTCAATCCCAATTCAGAGACGAGGGAATGGTTTTACGTGACGTCAACTTTGGGGGAAAAAAATCTTGTTAGCCAGCAAAAGATGAGACAAAAAAAATTCAAGTATGTTCTGACAAAAAAAATTCAAGTATCTCACAAAACAACATCTACTATTCATTTATTAATGCCAATCTTTTTGAACCCCTGGTGAGTTCTCACTAGTAAAAGAATAAATTGCATATCACAAATTTTTTTGGGTGCAATAAGTATATGATGGAACAGGGGGCATAAGTGTTCTATACCGCAAATTCGGGACCTAGTGGTCAAATAATTCACTAAGTATTGAAAGGGACTTTTGTCAGTCGAGCTCATGGTGTGAAGATATAATAAAGATGAGCATATTCCAATCCATGAGCCTGGGAAGTCGTGATCATAGAAATGCAACTAAATATAGAACCACAAAGGGATAATAGAGGGGAAGAAAACAAGGAAAATTTTAAAGAGAATTTGTTTATATTTATTCCAATAGTATTCATATTAATATATATTAATAGATTATTTCTGGTCCAAATGTAAACCATCTTCCAATTTGCAGGGTGTTTTTCGATTCACAAATTTTTTCGAAACCCGTCATCAACAGAAAGAAAAAAAATAAATATATATATATATATATATATATATATATATATATATATATATATATATATACACATATGACGCAAAATTTTTCATGTGCACGTATATTATCAAATAGAATAAGTTGTAATATATGTAGAATATTGAATAAGAACATGATGTCAACACCTGAGTTACCTTGTTGAAATAGAGTCATTAATTCATTCTATTTACGGGACCCTGAAGAATGAAAGTAGGACGAGTCCTCCCATTTCTTTCTTAAGTATAGGGTGGGCACCAAATCAGTATGGCCTATCAAAAAGAATTATTGCATGTAAAATGTGAGTGAATAGAGTATCTTTTATTTAAATCGAAGTGTTGGGAAGGAAAAAAAAAACGTTTCGTGCATGTTTAACCACTCACAAAAAAACAAGTACAAAATAAAATTAAAAACAATATCAAACATTGGAAAACACCATACAAAAACCTCAAATATTAAATATTCAGATAAACTGGGTTACAAAATACAGTTGAGATTATTTCCCAAAATAGTTGTCTTGAAATAGTTCAGTAGATATTCTCTGAACTTTAAATGCATTTTCGATAAAGACTGCGATTGGGGCTGCTACAGAAAAAAAAAACATATATGGACAATAAGCAAGCGCGTAGACACTCTTTTATAGATTTCAACTTGATTATCAAATGCTTTCTTGGTAAAAAACAACAAGTTGAATATCAATTTCGGGTCTTGGACTTCATTCGTGCTGCTAGCTAGATCTATCCCAGCTTCTTGAATAGCTTGTCTCTTCTAGATATGGCCTACCTGCATTAGTTGTTTATTCAACATTTCATACTTTTGTAAGTGTTAATTTCCCTCCATCGTCGAAAACTTGGGGTTTAAGGTGCCTTCTTTGTAATGTTCTTGGTCATCAACATCTGAGACAACTTAGAGATGTGATTCAAGCCCAATTCAAAGACGAGGGAGTGGTTTTACATGATGTCAACTTTGGGGGAAAATAATCTTGTTAGCCAACAAAAGATGAGACAAAAAAAATTCAAGTATGTTCTAACTTCTATTCTCCCTATATTCGATGATTTGTTTGGTTGAAAGGCATGCCTGAAGATTTGTATGTTGAATTTCTTCATTTTATTGCTATAAATTGGAAGGGATGTCCAAGTCACCTACAAAATGATCCTCTGTTGAAGTATATAGCTTCTTCCACCAACACAGATCTGGCAACTGTATCAAATGTTGCAGATCACATAGAAATATATCTTTCATCATAGGGTTGGCAGACATTGCATATCACAAAATGGTCTGGAATATTCATAAGTGACACCAAATATTATTCCATGCCCGAATATAATTAGAAGGAAATTATAAATTTGTATCCTCATGAAGGTGAGAAACTGTATGCGTGTTGGAATCAACATTCCAAAATTACATAACCTTTTATGACAAGCTAACTTTTATGTCAAATATTGTTGAGTGACCTTTGGATGTAGTAACAAACTTGAAATATAATCAACTTTTGATCACTATTGATACTAATGTCAAGTGTAAGAAGTTGTGACCCTAGGGTCTAGGTAGTTTCAACTTCAGGCATCCACACTAGCAGTGACTCCAGGCTCCATATAGATTTGGCTTCGGACATCGGCACTGGCGGTGGAAATGGGAACAATTCCATTGAATGAAGTGTGATAATGTGGTGAACAAGAAGGGATGTCATTGTCAAAGAACTTATACTGCAGGATTGTCAGACCTGCAAAGATAATCGAATTTAGTGTTTCTTTGTCAGGACAATTACAATGTTGTTGTGAGTCAAGAAATCTTTGGAGGTTGGGTGTCCTATGCGATACTGACCTGGACATTAGCTACATGCCAAAAATATATTATCTGACATTGCAGTGTTAATGCGATTTCCATAGTGGATGATGGCCCGATTGCATTCACACAAGCAACATTAATTGTGTGATTAGTTAACATCCTTGAAGGACATGAATCCCAAAAAACACCTGAAACTTTTTGAACCTTGTGTTAAAAAAATACATTGTTTTATATTTTAAGAAATAAGAAATTGTATTTTCTATGTCTAACATTAGGTTACACACATAAAACTTTTTAGGTTAACCGAAATTAATATATAGTCAACTCAGATTCCCGGAAGCAATAAAATTCCCTAGAGCTAGTTTATTTCCATCATGTTGGTTGTGATAGAAGGATCCACCACCAAAACAAAGAAATAAGGTACCAATAAAATCACCTGTGAAAACGTAAGCTAGTGATGGAAGCACTATGTGACCAGGAAGGTACTCTGTCCTTATCAATCTGTGATCCTTATGAACAACTCGAGAGGTTCTTACGGTGAGGCCATGGAGATTTATTTGATCTAGACAAGGCAATACTTCAAGCATCGAGCAATTCCTTTTTTTTTTTAAATATTAGATCTACTGCAATAGAAGAAATTCATTTCCTTATTCAAAGAAAGGGAAACAACAAGAAGATTGATATTGGGTGGAAACAACTCTGGAATATCCTTCTACATCAAGGTCTCTTCTAAAGAATGAAACAAAATGATTAAATGAAGGTGGTAGTAAAAGGTGATTTTCAGAAACCAAATCATTACCTGAACACGTCCAATTCTTGCAGTAGGTGGTAGTATAAAGTAATATTCATAAAGTGTTGGAATGTCCATAATCCAGAATTCTTACCCATTAACTTTTCCGAGTTACATGTCGATGCAGGCATCAGAAACTTTTGAGAGCCCCGTGCCCTAGTTATATACCCACCTTCAAGAACGAGGAGAATATTCCAAAGAGTGGTAATCTCTTCGAACTAGATGCAATAATATGCATATGAATAGTGAAACAAATGTGGAGTAGCGATAGAAATTTGATTCTATGTGGAGTCTGTTACTACATCCAGAGGATGGTGAAATTTTTTTGATACATAATCTGACTTTCTGTTAGGTTTGTTACCACACCCAAAATTCACTCAACAAACTTTGAAATAGAAACTTCTATAATTTTAGGGTGTTGATTAAACCACCCATACAGTTTCTCACATTTGTGATGATCCAAATTTATAATTTCCTTCTGAGTATATTAACAAATGGAGTAATATTTGGAGTCATTTCTGAATATTCTGGACCATTTTGCAAGCCACGATATGTGTGACTCCTCTGACAAAAGATAAATTATTGTGTGGTTTGCAAAATTTGATACATTTGCCAAATTTATATTGTTGAAAGAAGCTATATACTTCAATGAAGGATCATTTTGCAGTTGACATGAAAGTCCCTTCCAATTTCCAGAAACAAAACAAAGAAGTACAACATAAAAATATTCAGGCAGGCCTTTCAACCAACCAAAGCATAACATACAGGGAGAATACCAATCATAAGATACTTGATTATTTTGTGTGTCTGGGTTTTTGTTGGCTAACATAGTTTTTTTCGCTCAAAGTTGATGTCACATAAAACCATTCCCTCATATTTCAATTGGGCCTGAATGGCATCTCTAATTTGTCTCACATGTCTATGACTAGTAACATTACAACGAAGTCACCTTAAATCCCATGTCTTGGATGATAGAGAGAAATGGAAATAAGTATTTAAAATGAACATTGGAGGATGATAGTATAATCTTCTGTAAATATTGGTTTAATTCATTTAAATGGCATATGTTCTCGATGTTTTTTCTTATTAATGCCAATATTTTCGAACATGTGTGTTGTATAGTCACTAATAACATGAGTTAACATTTCCATATGCAAGCAGATTCTCAAATATGACAACTTGTAATATATGCATAGTATTAAAGAGGGACATGACGTTAAGACGTTTGTGGATGGCAACGAGGTAGTACAATATTGTACTGTTACTACGACGATGACTTTAAAAAAATAAAAAATAACCAACGCTTTTTGTCAATTCAAGATGGACGCAAAATAAATCATCAGATCCCATAATATTTGCTTGTTAATGCATTTTAATGGGAGATTTCCTCGAGATTTCCGCTTATTAAAGACAATATTTTCAAACCTGTCTGGTGGGTTGTCACTAGTAAAAGAATAATTAATGTGCATTGGGAAGGGCCGAAGGTGGCGGGGATGGAGGGGAGAAAAAAATGGTTTTAAACTTTTCTGAACCTGGGAGTGCGTGAACCCGCGAAACTTTGAAGACTCGACTAAGTATGGAAAGTCCGGTTAGACAGACAAAGTCATCATACGTAGAGTCAGGCTTTCGATTTCGAGGAGCCTGGGGTCAAATTTTAGATCACCGAAGTTTTGGGTGCACGATGTATACCACAAACACGGGGCACCAGAGTTCAATAACACCTATCCACGAACCTCCGTTCATGAAATTGGCTAAGTATGAAAACAAATGGTGGTCATTTGGACTCATGATGTGAAGATATATATGGATATGAGGATTTGTCAATTCGCCACCCTGGGAACCCGCGAGCACAGAGACATGCCTAAGTATAGAACCAAAAACACATAATAGAGGGGAAGAACAAAAGGGAAAAACATGTAAGTTTAGAATAGGAAAAAGAAAGGGAGACAAGAACTATATCCCTCACACAACAACACTTATTATCATAACTATGAAGGCATAGAAACACATTAACTATGGGAAAACATTCTCAGCTATGAAATATAGTTGGACCTCGACAAACTCTGGTTCAAGTCAAAAGAGATGTTGTTTATATCTACTACAATGTTTTTCATATTATTTTATCTTAATAGTATTTTTTGGTGGCCCAATTGTAAAACCATGTTCCAATTTGTATTTTTCAAGTGGAGATGTGTTTGTGAAGAAACAAGTGAACTAGTACAAAGTGGCTTAACTACAGCTACAAAACCTCAACCCTGCAAATGTGAATAAAAAAACAATAAGCAACATCCAACAAACCAACGAGCAAGCATCAACTAGTCAACCAATAATGTCGTGAGGAATATATTGTAACACGCCTGTTAAACAAACATTTTGAGCTGTGAGGCCTGGCAGGTAAACATGTAAGACTGTGAGGACCATGCAAAGGACTCCCACTGTGTAAACATTTAAGGAATTTACAGTTTGCACAATTGGCATTCTGCATCCACATTGGGAACACCTCCATAACACCCATTGAAATATAAAAAAGGAAATAAAATTTTATCTTTGCATATGAACATGTTCTGGAATAGGATTTTGACTCAGGCATATCCAGAATTTAAAATTTTCACTTGCAAACTTGAAATAGAAAATAAAAAAGAATGAATACAAACGTAAACCTAGCAAGGAAACCCACCCATCAATGGGGAACGACAGAAGTGCAATTCCAATCATAGTTGTAGAATCCCAAGAGTGAAAACTGCAACAACATCAACAACAACAGGAAAACAAGAAACCGTTAAACAAGCAATGATCAAGCATCAACCAGTGAACCAATAATGCTGCCAAAGAACAATATTTCCCATATTCACTGTAGACAACATTGCAGAAGAAAACAAGATCAAGTAGCAAACAAAAAACCAGTGAACAAGCACCAAAAGGCCTAACTGCAGCTGTAGGACCTCAACTCTGCAAAGTTGAATCAAACAACAATAAGAAGCATCCATCGAACCAAGGATAAAGCACCAACCAACCAACTAGGAATGTTGGTGAAGAACAATATTAGCCAAATTCACTGCACACAAGATTGTATCAAAACATTCAGAGGAAAATGTATTGTAACACAATTGTTAAGCAAACATTTAAGGTTGTGAGGCCTGTTAGGTAAACATTTAAGGATGTGAGGATCATCCAAAGGCCTCCCACTATGTAAACAATTAAGAAAGTTGCAGTTTCGATGGTTGGAATTTTTCAATACTCAGGGCGATCAAAATCCTCTTGCAACCCATCTGTGTATGTGATTACTATGACTAGAGAATAAGTATTTTTATGATGTCTTTGTCTCATTCCTTATCACCAATGTTCGACACATAACCCACCTCCATCACAGCCACAATGACATATAGGAAAAGGAAATCGTATTTTCTCCTCACATACAAAGATGTTCTGCAAGAGTATTTCGACACAGACATCTTTAGCATTGAAATTTCTCACTTGCAAACTGCAAATAGAAAACAACAAACAATGAACATGAAGCTAAACATGGCACCAAAACCCACCCATCAATGGGGAATGATAGAAGGCCAATTCCAATCGCGGTTGTAGAATCCCAAGCATGCAAACTCCGACAAGACCAACAGGAAAACAAGAACAACAACAACAGACAAACAAGAAATCAGTGAATAAGCAATGGGAAAGCATCAACCAGTGAACCAGTAATGCCGTTGAAGAACAATATTGCCCATATTCACTGCAAATAACATTGCATAAAAAAAATCAGAGGAAAATGTATTGTAACAGGCTTGTTAAGTAAACATTTAAGGTTGTGAGGCCTGTTAGGTATACATTTAAGTCTGTCAGGACCGTTGTGTAAACATTTAAGAAAGAATGCAGTGTGGCAGTTCCGTTACATACGCAAAAATAATTAATATATTTGTAACATCCCGCTCTGGCGCACTTACCTAACTTATTCTTTGAGGACACTTGCTCGCAAGTGATCTGGATTTATATGATAAAACTTTTCTTTCATTATGATGCATTGAGTTATATGACAGGATGTTTTTACTACCTTG
>ML802648.1:166558-183322 GCA_009831015.1 Picea engelmannii | reverse complement strand
AAGGTGGAGATTTTGGGCCATAGCGTTGGATGCCAAACCTTGCTCCAGATAGGCGCTTTTTCTGGTTCCTGTTGATTCCCCTGTATTGTGCAGGCCTCCTTGATGGTGAAGACACCAGCGGGGGAATACCCCCAGCGCAAGATATTTGGTCCTTCTTGAGATCGGATTTTCCTATTGGAGGTGTGAGCTTGCCAGTGCTGTAAATCAAGAGTGTCTGGAACACCGAGCTCCTGGTGTGAGGTTTTCCAGCGACGCCAGTGATGCTGTGTGTCTTGGGCTGCCCAAAAGTCTTTAACTCTTAGAGGGGTGGCCTGGTGCAGAGCTCTTTTAAGCACCGATAGTTCCTCCTGCGTGTCCAGTGGCTTGAGTTGCTGCCAAGAATATTGCCAAAAGAGGGTTGTTCCTCCATCTTTTATTTCCTAGAAAGCGTGATTCTGAACCAGAGTGCGATTATGCCAAGCAGTGTTCCAAATGTTGGAGCCATGTATGTGGTTGTTGTGCCTGATGAGCTGGTCTTCTGGTGTAAGAGGGGCATACTTGCACTGCCACAACTGAGCCCACGCTGCTGACGGATTCTTCAGCCACCGCCACCAGATTTTGGCTCCCATTATTTGATTTAGTTTGCCTGGGTCTCTGATTCCCAGCCCTCCTTGACTTTTGGGCATGCATAGGCGATCCCAGTTGACTAGATCCCATTTCTTTTTTGGTTGGACGCCTTGCCAAAGGAAATTTCATTGTAGCGTTCGAATGGCCTTGATGATTTTCTTGGGGGCCGCCAGGGCCGTGAAGAGGTACGTAGGCAGCACTTGGAGAACTGACTTACGGAGAACCAAGCGAGAGGCGATATTGAGGGGCCTGAAGGTCCAGTTGCGCATTCTATTGGAGATGGAAAGGAGGAGGTTGTCCCAAGAAATGGAGGAGGTCGCAGCTCCGGTTAGAGGCACGCCTAGATAATTGGACGGAAGGGAGCTCCTAGGTATTCCTAAGAGTCGGGAGATATGTCTTTGCACAGGGACTGGAGTGTTGAAGAAGAAAAGCTTGGATTTGTCAAGGTTAAGGGTCATGCCAGAAGCTTCGGTGAAGTCAGAGAGGATGGAGTTAAGCTTGGTGGCTTCCTGGACCGAAGGGGAGTTCATAAGGATGGTATCATCTACAAATTGACTGTGAGAGAGGGCAGGTTGAATGTTGTGCAGAGGGAGGCCCTTGAGAGAGCCTTCAGTGACTACAGCTCGAAGGTAGCGTCCTAGGCCTTCTGCCAGGAGGATGAAAAGAAAAGGGGAGAGGGGGTCTCCCTGGCAGATTCCTCTGGAAGGCGAGAAGGGTTTAGAGGGGACGCCATTGACGAGAATGGAAAAGAAGGTCGAGGTGAGGAGATTCATGATCCAGCTTATCCATCCCTGATCGAAGCCAAAGGCCTCGAGGAATGCCTTGATGTACTGCCAGCTGGCCCTATCAAAATCTTTAGAGAGATCAAGTTTTAGAAGCATACCTGGATTTCTTGAGGTTTTGAGAGAGTGTAAAATCTCGTGAGCCAAGATGACACTGTCCATAATTTGTCTTCCTTCAACGTACCCGGATTGCTCCTGTGATATTACAAAGGGTAGGATTGGATTGAGCCTTGTGGCGATGACCTTCGTGATAATTTTATAGATGACATTGCAGAGGGCTATGGGCCGGAAGTGCTTTGGATTGGTTACACGCTCCTCTTTCGGAATAAGAGTGAGGAAAGTGGCGTTGAGAGCTGGAAGTACCACACCTGACGTTCGCGACTCCTCGACTACCTCCCAGACTTCTTTTTTGATCAGATCCCAGCAGTGATGGAAGAAATCCGTGGTGAACCCGTCCGGTCCCGGGGCTTTACCTGCCGGCATGGTCTTGACTGCTTGGTCAACCTCCTCCTGGGTGATGGGTCTGGTTAAGGAAGCATTTTGTTCCTGGGTAATCGAAGCAGGGATGTGACTGGTAACTTTTCTGATTGCTTCAGTTCTGTCTGTGATTGGTTCTTTTAGAAGGTTTTGATAGTAGCTGAGCAGTTCCTCCTCAATTTTGGAGTGCTCTTTGATGAGATTGCCCTGGCTGTCTTCCAGGTGGGTGATCCTGTTAATGTGCCTTCTATGGATCATAGCTTTATGGAAGAACTTGGTGTTTTTTTCTCCCTCTTTGAGCCATTGCACTCTGGATTTTTGATGCCATAAGATCTCCTCCTGTTTCCTTCGCTCCTCTAATTGCGTTTGGAGATGCTCCTCTTCTTGCATGATTTCTGCAGTTCTAGACCCTGCAATGAAGATTTCTTGAATTTCCTCCAGCCTGCTTTCGATGGCTTTGATGCTTTGCGTGATGTGTCCAAAGCTTTCTTTGTTCCAGAGCTTTAGCTTCTGCTTGAAGTTCTTCAAGCGTTGTTGAAATTTGTACATGCAGGTGCCATGTTTAATTTCTGTTTGCTCCCACCAGGATTTAGCAAGGCTATTGAAGTCCGGATGTGAGAGCCAGAATTTCTCGAAGCGAAATGGCTTGTATCTAGGCAGCTCCCCCATGTTCAGCTGAAGGCCCAGGGGCCAATGGTCAGAACCTGCTTTCGGTAGAATCCGACTTTCCAGAGTTGCCCCTGATTCCAGGATATCCTCTGTTACCAAAAAGCGATCCAATCGACAGGCAATGTGCTGATTTCCGGATCTGCGATTGGACCACGTAAAAGTACCATTGCAATTCTCTATATCAACTAAGTTAAGATGGTCAATGAGGGCCTTGAACTTACCACTGTCCTGCTCCAGTCGTTTGATGCCACCCGATTTCTCTTCCAGCGTCAATATCATGTTGAAGTCGCCACCAATGATCCAGTTTGGACTGCTGATCATGGTCTTGATTAACCTGAGCCGCTCCATGAACTTATCTTTGTCCTGATTCCCTTGAGGTCCGTAGACATTAGTCATGTCTCCTTCCTGGTTTGTGCCCATTATTGTGTAATGGGTTGTAATTGTGTTGATTGTGGTGAAGGGCTTACTGATGGTGATATTGCCTGGGTCCCACAGTATGGCCAGGCCTCCTGAGGCTCCTGTGGCATCCGTTGTGATGGAGCTGCAATCTCGCCATATTCGTTGGAAGATCGCTTCCACTTCTGCTCCTTTACATTTGGTTTCTTGGAGCAGTAATATGTCCGATTTCTCTGCTATGATGCATTCTCGGAGAATCCTCTGCTTGGATCTCCTATTCAGGCCTCGTATGTTCCAAGTTACGATCTTCATCATTAAGAAGGGGGTGAGGTAGGGAGATATCTCTCCGAAATCTTATGTATCTGTCCTGAATTGATCATAAGGTTTCCGGCTTCTCTGATTAATTGGTGCGTCGGCTTGCGTCCTCTTCTCTTGCTTTCATGCAGGATTTTCTTCGGACCAGAGTTCGGGTCAATTGCTATGCCCAAGCGAGCAGTGGATCTTGCTGAGGAGTCAAGAAAGACTTTGTGGACCTTGCGTAGTTGCTCCTCCGAAAGGGTTTGCAGGTTCTTTTGATTTAGGGCTTCTTCCAGCTTTTCCAGATCTATCTCTGCTAATTCTCTGTCATCCAGTATCATCGGCGTTTCCCCTTCGCCCTCATCTTTGTCTTCAATGTGGACATCATGAGCTTGGGGGGGGGATTGGATTTCTTGTCCTCCATCAGTGGCCGTTGTGATTGCTTGAGCGGATTCTGCACCTCTTCCTCTTCTGGTAGGTGTTCCAGAATCTCATAAGGGTTCTTGGTGGCGATGTTGTGTTTGGGGTCCATGGATTGCTTCTTTGCTGGATTTCTCCTTTTTGTGGTGACTGGGATGAAGCCATCTGTTTGCTTGGTGTCACTTGCTTTGGAAGCTTGCTTGATGAGAGGGCAGTCTCGAAATAGGTGGCCATGTTCATGACACCTGCGGCATCTGAATGGGATATGTTCATAATCCAGAGTTTGCACCCAGTCCTCATCCTGGTATTCTAGGGTTACCGCTCCAGGGATTGCTTTGGAAATGTTCATATATACACAAATCCTGGCGTATGAGGTGTATTTGCATTGTCTGGTAGCCTCGGACGCTTTCACATAATGGCCTAGGGTATTTTTGATGCCCATTAGAATTTCCTCCAGCCAAAACTCCTGCGGGAGGGAATACAGTCTGATCCAAACGGGGGCCATGGTGAAATCTTTTTTATCTGGGCTGAATCTTTTAGTCCAGAAGCGAAGGAACAACCCTGCCGAATTGAAGAAGTATGGTCCATTTTCGAAGATCCTGTCTTTGTCTTCTAGGTTATAAAGTATGATTGTGAAGAAACCCTTGGAATTGAGTTGAAGCTCATACTCACCTTTAGGGTTCCACCAATGCTTTATCCACTTGTTGAGATCTCTTTTTGTCGGCCATAATCCTAGAAACTTGCCAATGAGGGCATGCTCCTGCATGAACTGCATGTGCTCACCCACTCTGTTAGAGTTGATGAGGTATCTCGGCGTCTTCTCTGCTTGCAAAATGCACTTGCCCGGTTCCCATCGTCGTGGTTGCTTCGGTTGTGAGGTGTCGGCATCAGTCTCCATGTCCGCTTTCAGGCCTTGTTCTTGGGCTAGGATTTGCTCGCGCATCGGCGGCGACGGCTCAAAGGTTGGCCGAGTTGTTCTGGTTTCCCCTTTCTCATTAGCCGTGACATTACGGTATGAGGGGGGTTTCCCCCCCTCCCCTGTGCTCATCTTCCTGTATCAGCTGGGGCCGATCTGGGAGGAAGGACGTTTGTTGCAGTGTGTATCAGAGGGATCTAGCCTATGGTCGGGCCTTGATCGTGGGCAGGGTTAGGGTTTTGCAGAGCAACATCCTCTTCCCCCGATTATCGTTTTCGGAATAAGTGATCACCAGATCCCATTTCCCTTGCGATATGTTAATAGGCCTCTATGGATTAATATTTGATGTGTTGGATTACTAAGAGTGGGGATGAATCAGTAATAGTGCAATAGTAATCCTTTTTCTCCAAATTAATCCAAGTGTTATATCAATGTAGTATTATTATCCAATATTGAGCAATAATAAATGAAAAATCACACACATACACAATACACAAGTGTTTTACGTGGAAGCCCAAATTGGTAGAAAACCACATAATGATTTTTCTTATATGTCCTGAAGAATTACATTCATTGGAAGCACCAACTTCCTTTGTTTTCTAGTTGCACCTGGAAGGAGGCTTCAATCCCCTAGTTTCTTAGTCTACAACCTGAGGGATGCTCCAACTCCCCAATTCTATGGCTACAACCAGAAGGAGGCTACAACCCCTATGTTTTCCGGCTACAACCACCTATCCTTTCCCCATCTAACTGCCCTAAAGTAAAATTAGAATGATGGAACCACTGTCAACCTGTCACTATGAGTTATACTATCGTACAACTATATCAACTTGTACCACTAACATGTATCCAATCTGTATAACTACCCTGTAAACAATTTGTACCTAAACTGAACATGTATCTACAAAAATACAACAGGTATGTGACATGTAGTGTTGTATCCCATGTATGTGCGTTCCCTATCTATTATGCAGCCTGCGTATGTACACTACCAAAATGTTATGCAACCTACGTATGCCTTCTGAAAACTAGGGTTTCCTTTTTTTTGAAAACTTTTGACCCTCTGTAACTTCTTTCATATAAATCTGTAACCTGTCACTATATCTAGACTACAACTATACCCTGTGCATGCATCCTCATACATAACCTTTACTCAAGGAAAATATGTCTCTCTCTAGTCATGTGCCACGTAGGTGTCTGTAATCATGAACAACTATAATATCCGTCACATGATCTTAGTCATCAAACCCTTTCTAATATTCAGCCTCTCAATACATCAACTAGTACACAAATACAAGATCTCAACCATGTACCATAAAAACCCTTATCCATATTTCAAGAAATACAAGATGTGCCTCACAAGAAGTATCAATGATGAACATACCTACACTGTGATTCTGTAGATTTGACTTATGCAGAAGATCACATGTAGCCACTGGTATCTCTAGGGAGAATCCTCAAATATCCAGTTCCATTCCTCATACATACATCAAAATCCAACTATTCATAGAAATAAGACATACCTTTTGAACCAATGGATGGATCTGATGTATCTGAATAGTTTAGACCTTCATGGGAGCTTGATCTTAGAATCTAGAACTTATTTATCTTCATCTTCTTAAGTTTCCATGACTTTATCAACATGTACACTCCCTATACACAGACAACCTACGTAATGTATTCACCCTATACACAGACAGATCGCATATACACACCCCATATAGAGACATCCCGCGTACGCACCAGAAAATAGGGTTTTCTGTAAATTCGAGATTTTTTTCGTCAACCCTTCATGCTACCTCAGATGTTCGTTGTTGGTCACTATAATTGCTTATTTAATCTAAACAATCAAGTGCTACATAAATTGTCAACCCAGGGAAGTCTGTTATTTCAAAGGTAATCACGCACTATATATGCTCAATCTCAAAAGCAACCTAGAGTTGTAGTAAAAAATATATTAATCACACTTTCCTTGAACAAACTGAGGTTCTAACTTGAATTACAGGAAAGCAATCTACCTATTGCAGAGCTCAAAGTTTAAAGAAATTATTGATTTAAGAATCCTGGATTACATTAAAATAACAACAAGATACTGCAACAGGAAAGACCAACTATTATGTAACCAGAGAACATGACCCTATTCCCAAAGCAGGAATCTTCAGCAACTGTTTCTGATCATCATACTTCATGAACTCATTTCTTAACTGAAATAATTGACATGCACACTGAAGGCTATCTATCTCCTAACAGAGAACATGACCCTATTTCCCAAGTAGGAAACTTCAACACCTTGTTTCTGATTAGCACACTTTCATGAACTCATTAATGCATTGAAGGTTAACTATCTCTAACAGAGAACAAGACCCTAATTCCCAAGTAGGAAACTTCAGCACCAGTCTCTGATTAGCACACTCATTAAAATAATTGAAGGCTAACTATCTCTAACAGAGAACAGGACCCTAATTCCCAAGCAGGAACCTTCAACACCAGTCTCTGATTAGCACACTCATTAAAATAATTGAAGGCTAACTATCTCTAACAGAGAACAGGACCCTAATTCCCAAGAAGGAACCTTCAACACCAGTCTCTGATTATCAAGCTTTTATAAATCCACCAAGCAAGGTTTCTAACTAGAATGCTTAATAGTTACTCAAACATGAATCATATGAAAACAATGTAGCAGCAAGGTAGAGTTCAATAAAGTAGTGTTTCGGAAAAACAAATTTTACTCAAAGCATAAACAGAAATAATACTAGCACACTATAAAACTAATGGGTGAATCTTGTGAAGAATGTGGGCCCTCCCTTCTCACAAGATTCCCCTGGAACGAAAAGGATAGAGAGAAATGCTCATAACAGTCTTTTATTCATCTATCAATGTATCATATTACAATCTGAAATGAAGTACGTCCTTCTCTATAAAACTTTCTTGGTACAGAAATTGGAGATCCTCTCGAATGGTGATTTCCTCTTATTTAAAGAAGAGAATCCCTTCAATATAATTGATCAACAATTACAGGTGTATATTTGAGTCCTATTCTTAGTCAGATCGACTTTCTAAACTAGAATAGGATATCCTAGTCTCCCACAACAGAATACTATTACAAGTGTTGAGTGAGGTGTTGTTGTTGCGGCTGGAGTAACAACTTCTTTATTTGTTTCTTGTTATTGTTGTTGTATGTTGTTTCCGCATCGCAAATCGCGGGTTGTTTCAGCCACAGGATTTGCGTTCTGATTGTTTCAGCACTTCTCAGGCAGCAGTGATGGTTGATGCTTGGCTCACGGTGCAGCTGTTGTAGTCAATCTGTGTGAGTTGTTGTTCAACATCGTTAACCATGGATTGTGTAAAATCTTCCCTTGTGTTTCAGCATCATTGACAATGGATTGTGTAACAACTTCCTTTGTGTTTCAGCATCATTGACCATGGACTGTGTAACAACTTCTTCTGTGTTTCAGCATCGTCAACCACGGACTATGTAACAACTTCTTCTATGTTTCAGCATCGTTGACCATGGAATGTGTAACAACTTCTTCTGTGTTTCAGCATCATCGACCATGGACTGTGTAACAAATTCTATGTTTTAGCATCATCGACCATGGACTGTGTAGCATCTTCTGTGAGTTGTTGTTTCAGCAACAGGCCTCAATGCTAATCTATAGTTCAAACTGTTTCAGCACTTATACATTTCTAATCAATGGTTAGGTATGAGAGTGATGTAAAATTATATGCAAAACAGATTAAAGGTATAGTAAAGAGAAGAGACGTTGTATACCTTTGGAAAGATAGGATAAAGTGATAATATGAGTTTAAATGTGAGTGAAACAAGAGTGTAATGGTGGCAAAAAGTATGGACAAAAAGGTACATTGTGTGGTCCTAACATTCGCCACTTCAGATGTATCCACATGTATTTACAAGAAGCTTTACACAAGAAAATAGATATACAATATGTACAAGTGGATGTTTAATGAGTGATCTTTGCCTCTTATTTGTATCTTCATGTAGCCTTACACTTTCCTTATTTTAGGGCTTCTTCATTTAAAATAATTTATTTTGCAAAGCACTTTGACTCATGGGGTCTTCTATAAGACTTATGATGGGTTATCCAACTTCATATGCTCATAACTCTCTAACCGTGAGGAGTTATGTGACGTTCCACATAACACCGAAAATGGCATGACAAGCATTATCGATATAGGATAGTTTCACTGAAAAATTCACTATCCTTCATCTCATTATTCCAAAATTAAGCATGGGTTCTCTCACTCCACAAAGCATCTTCTCGTGAGGGATTTCACCATATGGGGACCACTTTGGAGTTCATCCATATTTACTTCTTATAAACCATGACAAGAAAATAATGAGTCATCTTTACATCAAACAATATTGGGTCCATTACCCAAACCTTTGTGCTACGAGGCCTTCTTCAAGGGTTGACATCAATGACAACCAACCTTAATCAACAATCTCCCCCTTTGGCATTGATGGAAACACTTTGATGCAATACTGAAATCATATCACTCATGCTCCCCTAGAACCATGCCCATGTCCTCTGTATCTGATAAATCTGCTCCCCCTGGAACCATGCCTCTGTCCTCTACATCTGATAAAACTATAAAATTCTCCCACTTTGTCATCAATGGCAAAGGTATCTTTCCATCTTGGGATTCTCCCCTTGACTGAACTGTCCTCTTATGGTGCTTCCTCATGTTTATCTAAGACATATAAGATAAGCATTCAAAAAGCATTCATTTTGGAGTAGAAATAACTCCAAGTCTCTGGCAAAGATATTCAAAGGCTTCCCGTGGATGGTGGAAGTGGTTTTGTAAAGATGTATGCCACTTGTTCTTTTGTGCCCACATACTGAAATCTGATGTTCTTTTCTGCAACCCGCTCCCGTAGAAAGTGATACTTGATTGGAATGTGCTTCATTTTGGAGTGCATTACAGGGTTCTTTTAGATACTGATGGTGCTTGTATTATCATAATAGATTGGAATGGGCTCATCATACTCAACCTGTATATCTGTCAGAGTCTGTTTCATGCAAAGTACCTGTGTACAACATGATATAGCTGCAATATACTCTGCCTCGACTGTAGATAAAGATTCTGATGATTGTTTCTTTCTTAGCCATGATACTAAACACTTACCCAAGTAGAACGTTGCTCCACTGGTGTTTCTTCGGTCATCAATACAATCTGCCCAATCTTCATCTGTGTAGGTAATTAGTGATAGATCCTTTCCTTTTGGATACCATAATCCAAACTCTTTTGTTCCTTTGAGATATCTGAAAATCCTCTTCACTACTAATACATGTGATTCCTTTGGTGATGCTTGAAATCAATCCACCTTTCCAATTGCCTGCGTTACATATGGTCTAGATGTTGTTACATATAGTAGGTTTCCAATCATTGATGTGTATTACCTCTGATCTGTAGACTTCGAATCATCATCTTTGCTCTGGTTTGCATGGGAGTGATAAATGGTTTGCAATCTTCCATTCCGAACCTCTTCAACATTTCTCTGATATACTTTTTTGAGAAATAAAAATTCCTTGATTGCTTTGACGTATATGAAGTCCTAGAAAGAAGGATAGTTCTCAAAGTAACCACATTTCAAATTCATTTTGCATATATTTTGCAAATTTTTGGCTTAACCTGTCATAATGAAAACCAAAAATAATATCATCAACATAAAATTCAATTAATAAAATATTACCTTGACTTACCTTGATGTAGAGGTTGTTGTCTGCACTTCCTTTTTTGAACCCTTCCTGCTACAACTACTTATCCAGTCTAGAGTACCATGCTCTATGAGCTTGTTTTAGACCATACAAGGTCTTTTTTAATTTACACACATAATTTGTGTTCTCTAACAACTGGAATCCTTCTAGTTGTTCAATGTAGACTTCTTCTTCAAGTTCCCCATTTAGAAAAGATGATTTTATGTCCATCTGATAAACTTTAACATTTTTGGAGCATGCATAAGCTAAAAGAAAAGGGATTGCTTCCATTTTGGCTACTAGGGCAAATGTCTCTTCAAAGTTGATTCCTTCAATTTGAGAATATCCTTTACATACCAATCTAGCTTTGATCCTTGTAGCTTGTCCATTTTCATTCAATTTATTTCTGAAAACCCATTTTGTGTTGATCACATTCTTATTCTTTGGTCTTGGAACCAATTCCCAAGTGTCATTTTTCTCTATTTGATCCAATTCTTCATCCATGGCCTTATTCCAAAATTCATCCTTGTTGGCTTCTTCAAAACATTTTGGTTCAATTGTGGATAAGAGTGCTAGGTGCATTGGTTCTGGTGAATGGATTCTTCTTCTAGTATCAACTCCTGCATCTTTGTTTCCAATAATCTAATATGAAGGATGATTCTTTTGTACTCATTTACTGGGTGTCTTTGGAGAAACTTGCTAAACTTGCTCTTCTACTTCTATCAGATTCTCTTCATCTTCCTCTTCTACTTCTTTTTCATATTCTTCTTCTTCTTCTAAGGGTTGCTTCATTGATTCATTTTCTTCCTTTGATTCTAGTGTGCCTTTTTCATCAATTGTTACGTTGATGCTTTCGACAAATTTCTTCAATCTTATGTTATAACACTTGTATCCTTTCCTTGTACTTTAGTAACCAACAAGTAATCCTTTGTCCACATGAGAGAAAAACTTTCCCATTCCTCCATCTTCTCTTTTGATATAGAATTTGCTTCCAAAAACTCTAAAGTGTTTTACATTTGCTGGTCTTCCTTTCCATAGTTCGTAAGGAGTTTTGTCAGTGATGTTTCTTAGCGTTACTCTATTTTGAATATGAATTGTTGTATGTACTGCTTGTGTCCAAAAAATATCTGTCAATTTTGAATCCATTAGCATTGTTCGAGCCATTTCCTATACTGTCATGTTCTTTCTCTCAACAACTCCATTATGTTGAGGTGTCCTAGCAATGAAGAATTGCCTTTTTATTCCATGATTGTTGCAGTAGTCCATAAATTCCTTTGAGTTGAACTCTCCTCCATTATCAGATCTCAAGCATTTGATTTTTGAATCCATTTCATTTTCAACCATTTCCTTGTAGATCTTGAAGTTTTCAAAAGCATCTGACTTAATCTTGAGAAAGCAAACTGCAATCATTCTTGTATAATCATCAACTAATAACATAAAGTATTTCTCACCTTTTAAGCCCTTTGTTTCAGTTGGTCCAACTAGATCAATATACACAATTTCTAGTGGTCTTGTCATTGAATATTCCTTTGATTTGAACCCGGTCTTTGTTTGATTTACTTGTTGACAATGCTTGCAAAAGGTGTTGGTTGGTTTCGTGATTTGGGGCATTTCTCTCACTGCTTCTCTTTTGTTGACTTTGATAAGGTTATAAAAATGTAAGTGACCCATTCTTCTGTGCCATAGCCAACTTTCATCTTCCTTTCCTAGACACCACTTTTCATTTCCAATTTCACTTAACACATATATGTTGCTTGAAGCTCTTGCAGTTGTAGCGACCAATTTCCCCAAACCTTATTTTCTTATCTCACACTTTTGTGAATCGAAAGTAACTTTAAGACCTTTGTCACACATTTGACTCACACTTAGAAGATTATGTTTCATACCTTCTACAAGTATAACATTTTTTGCCTTTTCATTCTTGTTCCCAATTCAGACTGTGCATTTTCCAATGATTTTGGCTTAATCATCATTTCCAAAGGAGATGGATCCATATCTTTCCTTTCGTAATGTAAGAAACTTGTCTCTATCACATGCCATGTGTTTTGAACACCCAATGTCAACATACCAACCATGTTTCTTTTTCTTAGCTTGTAGAACGAGTGTGCATTCTTCATTGATATATTGATCTTTCTTTCTTATCCATGTTCTTTTCTTTGATTCATGTTTGTGATTGTTGTTCTATTGAGGTTCTTTATGAGGGATTTTCCTTCTGCACTCTTTGGCCACATGTCCAAAATTGTTACACTTGTAACATTCCACTTCATTGCTCAAGGATTAAAACCTGTTGTAATTTCTTCTCTGTGTTTCACTAGGCCTTCTTGAATAACCCCTTTGTGTATACCTCTCAAAGTTTTTGTTGTTCCTATTATTAGATCTACAATTCACAAGTTTATGTCCAAAATTATTACATGCATAACATAAAACAAAAAATATATTTTGATACTTGGGAGTTGAGGATCTTCTGAAAGGAGGTTCTCTTGTGAATCCTTCTTCTTCTTGAGGCCTATCTGTCATTTGTTGATTCTGAAATCTGAATCTTCTCAGTGGAGGAGTGTCCCTGTAATCTTCTTTGTATATCTTCCTATCCCCTTTGATTGTTTCTGCATAGGTTTTTGGATAGTTTTCTTTCTCTATTGTTTTGGAGCTTGATCCCTTTTCTGTCTGATTGTATCCAAGTTCGGTCTTGTCAAAATGGGATTTTTGATTGTTGATAATGTCATCCAAAAATTTTCATCTATTCTGCATACTTTTATTTTGAATATCCTTTCTTAATGTGATAATCTCTGCTTGTAAGTTTTCGATGATCCTGTCCTTTTCTTCTAGTTGTTCTTTGAGTGCTTCTTCAATTCTTCTATCTTATTCTATTTAACTTTCAATTTTGTGATCATTTGTTCTAGTTCTTGACTGTCTTCTTTCTTTTCTAGTTTTGCTTGTAGTTTCTTGTTCTTCTTCTTTTCTCTTCTGATAACTTCTATGGCACACATTAATTCTTCTCGAAAGTCAACTTTTGCCTCTTCAATTTCTTCTTCGACTTCTTCTTTGGCTTCTTCATATTCTTCTTCGGAGTCTTCTTTGTCAGAGTCTTTTACTGCCATGAATAGAACTTTTCCTATCTCACTGTCACTGACTTCATCTTCATCTAATGATGAGATGTCTTCTTTTTTGCATAATTTTTTCTTGAAAACTTTCATTGTATTTCTTTTGCCTTTATATGTGTGTTTCCCTTTTGAGTAACCTTCATCATTTCTCTTTTTCTTTTGAGGACATTTGTTAGAAAAATGACCAATACCATCACAATTAAAACAAATTAAATGAAGCTTACCTCTATACGTACCGTCGGTTCCCTTGTTCAGTCTTTTGATGAAGTTGGCCACTTCTTCATCATCTTCTGAGACATCATTGTTGCTACTATATTCTTCTTGTTGATTTTTATTTTTCTTTGATCTTTTGGATGCTTTGAAGGTTTCTTCTTTTATATCTGAATTTTCCTGTTCAGTTCTCATTTCATATGCTGTGAATATTCCATGTAGTTCGTCCATGCTTATTGAGTTTAGATACGATATTTCTTCTAGTGAAGATATCTTAGGGTTAAATCTCATAGGAAAAGATCTTAGTACCTTTTGAACAATTACAGATTCTTTGATTTCTTCTCCCTATCCTATGATTGCATTCACTATTTCATCGAATCATAAGAAGTAGGCTGCAATATTCTCATCTTCCTTCATTTTTAGTTGTTCGAACTGACCCCTATAAGTTTCAAGATTTTCTGCTTTGACTTTTATATCTCCATAAATATTTCGAAGCTTGTCCCAAATATCTTTAGAGGATTTACAATGTGAAACATTGGTGAATATCGTATCACTGAGACCATTCAAAAGTGCATTTGTGGCTTTGGAATTATTCTCACAAAGTTTCACTACTTTGTCATTTGTAGGTGGAATTGCTGGTGATGTGTATCCATCTGCAATTGATTTCCAAACTTGAAATCCTTGTGCTTGCATATATGTCTTCATCCTTATGCTCCAAAAAGCATACTTTTGTCCATCAAACTTTGGTATTCCATTTTTATACAAGTTGGTACTCTCCATGATCTACCTTTCAGTGGTTAAACTGATTTCTGAAAGAACCTACTCTGATACCAATTGTTGGATTACTGAGAGGGGGGTTGAATCAGTAATAGTGCAATAATAATCATTTTTCTCCAAATTAATCCAAGTGTTATATCGATGTAGTATTATTATCCAATAATAGGCAATAAGAAATGATCACACACATACACAATACACCAGTGTTTTACATGGAAACCCAAATCGAGAGAAAACCAAAAAAAGTTTTTTCTTATATGTCTTGAAGAATCAAATTCATTGGAAGCACCAAATTCATTTTTTTTCCAGCTACAACTGGAAGGAGGCTTCAACTCCCTAGTTTCTCAAGCTACAACCTGAGGGAAGCTCCAACTCCCCAACTCTATGGCTACAACCAGAAGGAGGCTACAACCCCCTATGTTCTCCGGCTACAACCGAAAGGTGGCTACAACCACCTGTCCTTTCCTTGTCCAACCTCCCTGAAGTATAGGTAGAATGATGGAACCACTATCAACCTGTCACTATGAGATATATTGTCGTACAACTGTATCAACCTATACCACTAACCTGTATCCAATCTGGACAACTTCCCTATAATCAATCTATACCTGAACTGAACATGTATCTACAAAAATACAACAGGTACATGACCTGTAGTGTTGCAACCCACATATGTATGTGCCCTATCTGTTATGTAGCCCACATATGTACTCTACCAAACTATTATGCAACCTGCATATGCCTTCTGAAAACTAGGGTTTCCTTTTTATTGAAAACTTCTGACCCTCTGTAACTTCTTTCACATAGATATATAACCTTTCACTATATCTAGACTTTAACTATACCTTGTGCATGCATCCTCATACATAACATTTACTCAAGGAAAATATGTCTCTCTCTAGTCATGTACCACATAGGTGTGTGTAATCATGAACATGTATAATATCGATCACATGATCTTATTCATCAAACCATTTCTGATATTTAGCCTCTCAATACATCAACTAATACACAAATACAAGCTCTCAACCATGTACCATAAAATACCTTAGCCATATGCCAAGAAATACAAGATGTGCCTCACAAAAAGTATCAATGATGAACATACTTGAACTGTAATTCTGTAGATCTGACTTATACAGAATCTCACATGTAGCCCCTGCTCTCTCTAGGGAGAATCCTCAAATCTCCATTGCCATTCCTCATGCATACATCAAAATCCAACTATTCATAGAAATAAGACATAGATTTTGAACCAATCGATCGATCTGATGTATATAAGTAGTTTATACCTTCTTGGGAGCTTGATCTAAGAATATAAAACTTTTGCATCTTCATCTTCTCAAGTTTCCATGACTTTATCAACATGTACGCTCCCTATACACAAACATCTCGCAAATTGTGCACACCCTCTACACAGACAGGTAGCGTATACACACCCTATACACAGACAACCCGCGTATGCACCAGAAAATAGGGTTTTCTGTAAATCCGAGAACTTCGTTGTCAACCCTTCATGCTACCTCAGACATTCACCACTTTAGATGTATCCACAAGTATTTACAAGAAGCTTTATACAAGAAAATAGATATACAATATGTACAAGTATGTGTTTAATGAGTGAGCTTTGCTTCTTATTTATATCTTCATGTAGCCTTACACTTTCCTTATTTTAGGGCTTCTTCATTTAAAATAATTTCTTTTGCAAAGCACTTTGACCCTTGGGGGCTTCTATAAGACTTATGAGGGGTTCTCCAAATTCATGTGGTCATAACTCTCTAACCATGAGGAGTTATGTGACGTTCCACATACCACCAGAAATGGAATGACAAGCACTATCCATCTAGGATAGTTTCACTGATAAATTCACTATCCTTCATCTCATTATTCCACAATTAAGCATGGGTTCTCTCACTTTGCAAAGCATCTTCCCATTAGGGATTTAACCATAAGGGGACCACTTTGGAGTTCATCCATCTTTACTTCTTATCAACCATGACAAGACAATAATGAGTCATCTTTACATCAAACAATATTGGGTCCGTTACCCAAACCTTTGTGCTACGGGGCTTTCTTCAGGGTTGACATCAATGACAACCAACCGTAATCAACATGATGTCCCTATTTACTCAAGTGTACTATAGTTTAAATAAATTATTTTCCTTAGTTATTACTCATAAATGATGGTAAAGTCTCCCATGGTTTCCTGTGCATGGTTACATGGAAAAAAAATCAATACCAATTTATGATTAATAATAAACAAAAACAATTTGTTTGCATTATCTTACTTTGGAGGAGGGAAAGAAAGATAAGAAGAGTGAAGTAATATGGGGATTAGGGATAAGATAAAAAAGAAAAATATGAGTTGAATGAGGGAGAGGGAGATGAGAGGA
>ML802648.1:136002-150314 GCA_009831015.1 Picea engelmannii | reverse complement strand
TAGAGAGAGAAATAATGTTCCATTTGTGTGACCCAACCAGTGGGGTCTGAGCCATCAAATTTAGTTACATCCACCCGCGGAAGGCGTATGTACCTTTGAAAGTGATGTGGTTGAAAGGAATGGGAAGAGGTTTCTCCTTCAGTATTTTTAGGTGCATCATCATCGAGAGGGATTTTGAGTTTGGTGCAAAGTGCTACAACGACAGATTCAAGTTCATTTTTTACTTCTGCCATTGCGGACTGCACGGCTATCTGGACGGATGCATTCATGGAGGCATCATGGGAGGCAATAGTAGCACTAAGTTGTTGCACTTCTTGTTGGGTCTCAAGTAAACCATGTTGCAGGGTGTTGAAGCGAGACTCTAGTTCTTGGTTACGGGTATGGGCCATGAGGATGGGCGACTAAAAAGGGAGCTGGTGGGGTCAGAAATTTTTTGTAGAAAAATTATATGGATAAAAGTGACTCAACGCAATGGAGACAATTGCTTCCTAAGGAGGGAGGATTGATCCAGGTGGATATCGGGGGCCACCCACCTCTTCCAAATGGCTCAAAACAGTTTTCTGGCCATTTTGGCAATTTACTATTTTTAGCAGGTTTTCACTTTCAGGGCCATTTTGAGGGCCTAAATGAAGTTTTTTTGAGATCTAGGTTCTCAATGATATTCGAAGGCATGATTGAGCCCCCAAAATGAATCTCCTCGATGATACCTTTCCAACGAGCTATCACACGCCTAAAACGGAGATCGTATGCAAAAGTTACGACCCCGGGAAGTTGATGCACCAACTTACCCAAACGGGGCCCACATGAATTTTGGCGCTTCATCTCCTAGGGTTAGGTTTTTGGATGTCTAGGACTTTTGGCATTCCCGATTATTGTAAAAAGGCCTTCAAAACCTCATTGTAACCATCTTCTTGCGAATGCGAGTAGCCGTCACATCTCTTCTCAGAGATAAGTTGCCACCATTCTAGCGAGTCTTTCACTCTGCATTTTTACAGTCTCTGTACATTTCTTTCATTAATAGAAATCGTGTATTACTATATCTCTATGTTTATGGTTGCATCTATGATATATTTCTATTATATTACCAGATATACGCGATATCTTTGTGCATTTCTTTATTATATCTCCGCTCTCATTTTGTGCCGAAAATAATCCGGATCACATACCCAACAATAGAAGGTGTACTCTATTAACTTGGAATACAATTGGTGATTTTTCAAGACCTATAGCACCATCCTCAAATATTTCTGATACTCTTCCTATGTCTTTGAGTAGATAAGAATATCATCCAAGAAGACAATGATGAATTTGTCAAGATAATATTTGAACACTCCATTCATTAGAGACATAAAAGTATTTGAAGCATTTGCCAGGCCAAATGGCACTTCCAAAAACTCATAATGGCCATACCTTGTTCTAAAATTTCTTTTTTTGGTGTCTTCTTCTCTGATTCTTAGTTGATGATAACCTGATCTCAAGTTAATCTTGGAAAATATCTTTTCTCCTTTTAGTTGATCAAAAATATCATCAATCTGCGGTATAGGATACCGACTCTTTACAATAACCTTATTAAGCTATTTGAAGTCAATACAAAACCTTATATTTCCATCATTTTTCTTCCCAAAGAGAAATGGGTCACCCCAAACTAAGACACTTGGATGTATGTACCCCTTCTTAAGTAATTTTTCTAGATACAGTTGCAAATTTTTCAGTTCTAGTGTGCTCATTCTAGAAGTATTTTTTGATTCTAGGGAAACTCCAGGCATTAAGTTAATAGAGAAGTAAATATCTCTCTTTGGTGGAAATATTGACAATTCCCCAAACACATCTTCATATTCCATCAATATTGGCTAGTCTTCAAGGAATGGGTATTTATATTTTCTTGGCTCTTCCATATGAACTACAAATATCTTGCATCCTTTCCTAAAAACAAATCCAACTACAAGGCTGAAATATCTCTAAAAGATATAGGTCTTGGAATATCTTGCATTATCCTTGAATTTTCTTCTTCATCGAGGCATGTGAAATCCTGTAAAAGCTATAGTCTATCATAACAGAATAAGAGAAAAGTTAGAAGAGAAAATAAGCTTCATTCACCATAAGCGTTATTTCCCCCTTCGCCAGGAGGAGGGTGTTTCCAAGCCTGAGTTATGATGAAGGGTTGACAACAAGTAGGGAAGTATTGGTTGAAAGGCTTGCCTGATAAGGAATCAAAGAGCTCATCTAGCCTGCAACTGATGGTTTCTTGTCTGAAGAGTTGATCTGCGATATCTCAGTGCATGTCAAAGATTAATTGAAGTTGATCCACTGAGAAGAAAGACAAGGGAACCTCATCTGATTGTGTGGGATATTCTAGAGAAATCATAGTATCTTGAAGGGGGGTAGATGGAACCACTTCTTCAATGACCATTATATACACGTCCTCAATAACAACAAATACCTAGTTCTCCTCCGTTTATTGGGCTCGAGGAATTACACTATCCAAAATTGAATTGGTTTGCAAATTTTGTCTGACTAACTAGTTGATACTCGCATAAGGCATCATAGAAGGTCTGACAGTAACCTGGAGAGAAGTGGAGGGAAGTTCCTCTTCTATGAGAAAAGGACCCCATACATCCTCCTCTTTATCATTTACCATGGGTGGTATCTCAGTCGAAGGTGAAGCAGGAGGAGACGACGTATCATGGGTGTTCAAGGAAGGGCGAGTAGGGAAACGATCATTAGCTAAGTACATGTAGTAGTCTAGTCCTCTCCTAGGATTTCCACACTCCCAAGGCATGGTGATGAAAGGGAAGTGATTGAACTGGATGGAGGGATAAGGGATTACCAGAAACCGACCACGATAGAGCCACATCAAGGAGGGAACAAGACCAACAAGAAAAGCAAAGGGAAGATATGAAATAGAAAATGCGTAAAAATGCAGGGGAATAATACCAATCCAATCCATTAGGGTAGCTATTAATTTGAAGGTGACAACGACCACTTCCATGGTACACCCTCGAACGAAATCCAGGACAATGATGAACCAAAGCAATAAGCTTCCCATGAAACCAAATGTCCCACATAAAGACCCTGTGTTAATGCCTTGCCTCAAATATAGGAGTATAGTAAAGGAGGAAAAGTCTAGAGTCATTTTGTTTAAATGCATGGTTGTAGAGGTGGTATCCCATTTGTGGATGTATCCTTGCAATTCGCGATGGTAATAATACTCCCAAATTATATTCTCAATGTGTCCTTTATTGAAATTTCTTTCCTTTTGAAATAATTATTTCAAATACTAATTTCTTTGAGTCTTTTTCAGATAGATAATTATGAAGATTTAAGTATTATTCTTCAGAGAAGACTAGTTCTTGTATCACTAATTCTTTTGCAACTTCTCTACTCTGTTGAATCATTTGTTATTCATCTAGAAACTCTATATATTTAATATTTACATCTGAATCCATGTCCTCAATGACCTCTTCATATTCAGGTACAAGCTCACCTACTTCTTATTGATTTGTCTATCTTTGTATTTTACTATTTATTGTGAGCTCATGAAGCCTTTCAATGTTCCTTTTATGAGGATCATGGTCATCTCCATCACTAGAATTTTTCAGTTAAAGATTTATTTTTCTCTTATATTACAACTTGAGGGTTTTTTTTGGGTGTTCTACTTCTTTGAGAAGTCATTTGAGACTATGTTCTTCTTTCATTTACAACCCTTCATTGTTTTTGATGTGCTTCATTAACACTAATGATAGTTCAAAGATCTCCAATTGGAACTACTTCAGGGTTGTTTCCATCATCTCCTCCTTGTCCAAATAAATAAGTATTTGAATAATATACATTGAAACCAACATAGGTCATGTGATTCATGAAATACTGGTTAGTGTGAAACTCTTTAATCTTATTTTCCATCTTTAAACTGTATTGATCAAACTGGACTGTGTACTCATCAATTGGTTAGGCATTTTTCAATGTTATTTCACCAATTTTCCACAGCAAGGAAATGAATTACTATTTATTTATTTCATAAAATCAATTATCCCAAAAAATGTACTACCTACAAACTTCTATTACAAATATTTTATCTGGTACATAAATTGAAATATAAATTGGGCTTTCTCGAGAACAATAGATCTTGATGACACTGTAATTTTCCATTTCCTCAAAACTTTCCCTTTTATCCAGGAAACTTGTCACTTCTAGAGAAAGTATTGAAGTACCAACTACGAACAAGAGTTTCTTAAAATAAGAGACCAATGAAACACACACTTCATAAAAATGGTACATTCTAGGTTCTCCTTCCAGGAAGTAGGGTACCATGTATGAACTAGGTCTATCTTGAACTAGGTCTAACTTGAAATTAACCTATTTTACTAAATGGAGATCTTTGAATACGTGATAGTATGTCATAGAAAATATTGAATATGCAGACATATACAACCTCTTGGTTTTCTTAAAATTTGAAAATTGGAATGATGTTTCACAAGAAATAATTTTTTACTTGTCAAAAATAGCTTTCTCATGGATAGAAAAATATAAAATATAATGCACTAGATGAGGAAATGTAGAATTTGACTCTTGTCCAATAACCATATAAAAAATCCACGTCATTTCTTGATATGGTTTCCTTAACCGAATAACCTATATGATTGATAAATCTTTTGAAATAATCCCAGGGTTTTCAAGATATTGTTGCAATATGTCCCAACCTCAATTTCTAGCTTTCAATAACTCTTTGGCTTTGTCAACTTTAAAGGTCATCATTGACTCTCATTGCCTGAACAACTTCTTGAAAGTTGAAGGTGCCAAGGAAATTGGGGATTGTCCTTGCAATTGAACGATTCTACGATTTTTCTGGTATTTGTCTATACACCATTAAACCAACTCTGTAGCATCAAAAAAGTTTGGAACACACCCTACATTTTCAATTCCCTAGGTACGAATATCATTAGCATTTCTTTTTCTAAGCATAAATGTAGAATAGTATTTATATTCTCTATACTAGTGATATTTTGGATCTTCTCATCTGAATGCATTAAGAGTATCTCCACAAAAACTCTCTTTCCTTCAGGTCATCATGCTTAAGAAGTTAACAGATTTATGTAGAGTCTTTTGAAATGTTAATACGAAAGAAAATATTTTTACATAACATACCTTGAAGTTATTTTTTTGAAAGGATGATTAGAAGTCCCCATTAATAACGGCCCTTTGATACTTAACCACTTCTTATTTTCTGTAATATTTGGATTTAATATTACTTAGGGAATGTGACAAGAAGAAACAAGAATTCACTGCGGAGTGATGAAGAAATGGGTTTAAAAGACGAGCTAGTGTATTAATTCTGATATCGTATTCTCATGGTAAAATCTCAAAAGACGACTAAGTATCAAAAAGAAGATAGAGGGAGGGGAAGAAAAATATTTCTTAAGAGTTGTGATATGATCTCCTCTTCCAGGATAAAGATAAAAATGACTAAGTATTAAAGTGTCGATATTAAAGTGAAGTCTCAGTAATTGACTAAGTATTGTGAAGCGGATGGATAGACATATCTTCATGAGATGAATAATTGAAATTAAAACCATGGTTAAGATTAGAAAATATTCTAAGTACGGTATAAAATGAGTATGGCTAAACAAGAATTGCATTCTAGTGATGGCAAAATTTTGCAATTTATACATAATGAACCCAGAAAATACTCCAAAATGAACTAAGTATAGGTGCATTTTGGTTATGGCATAACACAATGGTAAAATTTGGGGAAAGTGGACGTTGTAACAAGACTCATGAACCCACCATAAAGTGGAAAAGTTTCTAAGTGTAGGAACGAGATATAAAAGAGAGAGATCTACAGATGATCAAGCATATTTTTGGATCAGAAAGGTTAAGGGAGATTGGAAGAGAAGGAAGATGGGGATTAGGGATAAGAGAAAAATTAAAATGATGAGTGGCATAAGGGAAGGGAAGAAGAAAAAAAGAAAGAGGGAGATGAGGGGGGGGGGGGAGGAGAACAAAAAATATGAAGAGGGGAAGATGGAGGGGAAGAGAAAGAGAGAGAGGAAGTGTTATCTTTGTTATATACCCAATTTCCATGGAACGTGTCCAACAATGGTTTGTTGTAGTCTAGTGCATGAGCATATTCAACATTCCAAGAGGAACGATGTATCAATCGAGGTGCATATGATAGTTTCCATGTGATTAAGGTGTAGAGTGTTAATTATTTAGTGGGGTTCACATTCATTATTAGTTAATTAGTCACATTCATTTAAACCATTAGAAATAAAAACATTCAAGTCTATTACAACACATAGAGATCATCTACATACAGGAGAAACAAAAACATATAAGAAAAACAATGATCTATTATATTAACAACATGAATGATATTACATAACTCCAACACATAACTCTAACAAAGAACTTAGAACTCTAAGTAGATCTCTATCTCTTGATCATGATAAACTCATAATAAGCTCCCTAATTTCATTACAACCCTTATATATAGGTGGTTATAGTGTTTACATAATATTTTGGAACATACTGTGGAATTTTCCAATTATAATCCACTCATAGAAAAGATTACAAAAGCATTTGTATCTTTATAGATGTGTGAAAAGGATCAATAAAATTGGGTGCTGACTTAATTTACCATGACTCTCGAGCCTCCATGAACTCAACTTCTATGTAACTGCACACTTAGGATTCTATAGTCTTACTAGAATTTGCATATTCATCATCTAGTAAAATATGCTATGTGCCATCACTTAGTCAAAAATGAGCCACAACAACTTCTCGAAAACACCTTCAAAATCATCCCCAAGTTTGGTTTTCTCCTCATTCCTTTATTGTGACACTCTTTCTTAGGGACTTCCCCCCAAATGATATAACTATGATTCTCTCATCAACCATGTTCTCTACTACTAATATCATGTGTACATCGCAAGTATTATGCCTACATCCATCGAGTTTCGAGTTCTAGATTGTGGTGGTTCTCGTTGTATAGATATTTGACTACCATATATCAAAACTAAACAACTTCTTGTCTACATAATTTAGATATGGAAGGAATTTCTTTGAGTATGGATAACATATCTAGGGTGGACCTCATAGGTTCTCTTGATTTTATTCTATAGTTACAAGTGATTATAGGTGAAATTGATTAGGATTTATGAGCGGAACGAAATCAAAAATAAGTCTATAACATTAACACATATATATAGACAACAATAACAATGATACGATGAAACTTATCTTCTTTTCAATAAAGAGATATGTTGAAATTGTAAAATGCAAAATGAAAAAAAGCTTACTCGAATGGTGGTAGATGATCTCTGAGAAGAGATGTGGTGACTACATGCATTCATCTAAGCACATTACAATGAGGACTCCAGGCCTTTTTATCATCAAGAAGTAAACAAAAAATCCTAGACATCAAAAAACCTAACCCTAGGAGATGAAGCACCAAAACTAATGTGGGCCCCAATGGGGTAAGTTGGTACAACAACTTCTCGAGGTCCTAACTTTTGCATACGATCTCCATTTTAGGCACACAATATCCCGTTGGAAATTTCTATCCGAAGAGTAAAAAACATTCCATCACACTTTCACTCCATGTGTAGTGTGACTGTGGTGGGCCCAAAAAACATTTTTTTGGGCCTCAAAATGCCCCCCCAAATTTTAGGACATGAAAAGCTATAAAACAAATTCCAAGATGAAAACTGTAACTGCCAATATGAAAGTTATATGTGAGCTAGCTGGAAGAGGTGGGTGACCACTGATATCCACTTGGATCAATCCTTCCTCCTTAGGAAGAAATGGTTTCCATTTCATTGAGTTCCCCCATCAAATGAGGAAATTTCTATTGAATTTGGCCCCGGGTGAGCCACTTGCCTTGGTGCAGGAGTTGTCTCGCTTTGACAACCCGATAAAGTTGAATATTTTGTTGATGAGTTCCCTTGACCTATGTGTCCATGATATGATTAGTGGTTTCCTGTTCGATGCAGTAAAGGTTGAGCTATGTCGGTTTCAACTATTCTGAAATCTCTGAGGTTTCCAATAAGGGTGTAAAGCATGGCTGAAGGAGGACCACATTAAATGTTGGGTTCATGCTAAGGAAGGGGGGAATGTTGATCTCAAAATAATTTCCACCCAAATCCTTGGTGATGGTGTAAGATCCATAGTGGAGTGGACGAAGCTTTTGATGAGGTCATGTAAGTTATTCTTTTTGCAAGTGCAACCAAAATTTATCTCCAACCTAAAACTTGTGTGGCACCCATTGTTGATCATGGCGTTGTCTGTACTTGGTATTAGACTTCTGCAAAATATATTTAACCTATTGGCAGATGTGATGGATTTGTTCAATGAACTAAGTGGCTTTGTCAGCTTCAGTATGAGCATGGGATGATTCTTCCTGTGTGGAGTCAAGGGATAGTGCCACATGCATGGGACCCAATGGTTGTGTTATCACCCTATAATTTCCCAGGCTAAGGAGGAAATCAACAGGGGTAACCAAAAAACCACTTCGAGTCAAGGATCTAACCCTTCAAGAATTAGAGAGGGATCTCTCTGTCTGATATAGATTTATTTGAGGGGTATGTTAGGATAGTTATGAAATATAAGGTTTGTTTTTAAGAATTGGGTAGGGGAAGAGAAGATGAACCATTGGGTAATGGAGTCACAAGCTGAGTTTCAATCAAAGAAAATTTCTACATAAAACCTTACAAGGCAAGGTAGGCACTCTTGTTGGATTCTTTGAGTTTGATTTTGGATTTGGAGGATAAGATGAGAGGACCAGGAAATAACAGGGTAATCAAGAGCCCTGAAATTAACCATTCAGCAAAAAACATTGACAATTATGTCAAAGCTAGAAACCTAGTGTATGTCTCAATAAATTATGTTCTTTGAACTTCTTTGCATAATTCAAAGTATGAATAACTTAAAAAAAACAATGGAAACAAATTACAGTGAATAAGAAAAACATCACCACCAAGATTGACACATGAATCCTGTAACTGTTATGACTGTATTAATGGATGGATGAAATACAGAAGGCTCTGTGAGCTCTAATACAAGATTAAAACATGGTCTCTCACTTATCAACATTGTACATTTGAATTATTACAATATATATAAATAACTCTCCCTAGGCAGAAGAGGTCGAATTCAACCACCTCATCCAAAATTAGAAACAAATCCCTGAAAAATATTGAACTGTCCACCATGAAAGACGGGTCGAACTGCTGAAACAATGGGCCAACTAAGACATTTTTTTTCTCCTCAACGGTGACACATGTGTATGAAATGAAATATTTTATTTTATATGAGTATTTTTTGTACAAAATATTCTTTTGGTTTTTCCAAATTCATCTTCAGTTCTCTGACACAACTCCTGCAAAGTCAGTACTGAAACAGGAAAAAATGAAAAAATAAAAAAGGGGGCTGAAAGATGGCTTCTATTCTCCCACCTTATGGAACTTGTGTAAAATATGGGAGAGTTTTTTGTTCTTAATCTTGTTCTGAACAAAAACCTCTCTCGGATTTTGGAAATTCATCCCTGTTTTCCTAGAATCACCCTCAAAAACAAACTGGTCAAACTAGCAAAAAGGCGGTTTTTAATTTTTCGGGAGGGAAGTCTTGGAGGGGCAGAGTGGTTTACTCGGACCCCCCCTGAAGTGGTAAGTGGCATTGGGAGGGGTGGTCTAAGTTCACCATGAGGTGACACCTGTCCCTTGGTGTTGATGTGACGTGAGGGGGGGGCGGTCTGAGTTTTACGGTAGAAATATGGTGGGTTAAACTTAGAATTAGTTTAGTTTTTTAGTTTTTAATTTTATGTTTTGTTTATTTGTTTAGTTTATTTATATTTTTTATTATTATTTTGTATTTGTTTCTTTTTTTTTTCTTTTTTTTTTTAATTCATATGTTTTATGTTTTATTTTATTTTTAATTAATATTTGATTAATATATTACTATAATTTCTTTTATTATTTAATTTGGTTTTATTTTTTAATTAACATTTAATTCTAATAAACTAACTTAATTACTAAATTAAACAACCAAATTAATTACTAATTATTAATTAATTAATAATTAATTAATTATTAACAAGTCTAACACAAATCTAACTATATTAATTTAATTAATATTACTTTATTATGCTAACTAGTGTTAAAAATTTCACTAACCATTTATTACTAACCTAATGTTTTTTATCCTAAGCTTGTTCATGCAGGGATGAGTGATGGGCGTGATGTAGCCAATGGGACAAATGGACAAGGGATTGAGTGGCGCAGAGGTGGATGAAGGATGCATCAGGCTGATGAAAGATCGGGCGAAAAGGATGGGGGAAAAATGGAATCAACCAAGCCCAGCAAGAGATATGTCTTCATCACGGGAGAAACGCCAAATAAGCAGCTAAAGAATCAAGTTACCTATGATTATAGGAACCCAACATAGGCTCCACCTGGGGATGGAAGCTCTTTCAGGAGGTGCCAAGAACCACTGAACTCTGAACATGAAGAACAATGCTTTATTCATTGGGTCACAGAGTCACTGCAGCTCCAATATTTGAACTGGCTCAAATTTGTTTGAACATTGAACTAGATACTATATACTGCAAAATCTATTGGAAACCATAAAATATTGAAAAAGATGCTAAAATGAATGAGCTTATTCAAAACTGCTACCTACCCTACACTACTGATAATTTTGTCGTTCTAAATGATACAATAATACCAGTGCAGCCAGCCAAGCAACTACTCTAATAACTCTGCTCTTTCAATGTTTTCAATCAATATCGGAAATAGAACTTGCATAGGCATCATGAATTGCTTTCCATCTTGATCTTCACAACACAAAGTCTTGGGACTGTGGACAATTCCAGAAACTTTGGGAATCAATGGGAATTCTAAAAAGAATAGCTCCTCCATATATACAACTATAGGATCATAATAAACATGAACTATCTCTTGATGTTCAAATTTAACCAACTCAACTTCATGACTTGATGTTGTAGTTATGCTATTTACACCCTCATGCACTTCCTGACATGGTTGCAAATTTCCTGATGGGCTTTGAAATGATACTTCTGTTGAACACAACGATGAAGTTGATTGTCTTATCATATCAAAATCATAAATGTTTTTCATCCCATGACTAACAAATGAAACATGACTCTTTCTACATATGTCAACCAATACCTCTGCTATTGGATCTTGTAGAAAATGAGGAAGATGATGCATTGGTTCTAGTGAAACATTATAATCTTTCATGTAGTCATCATTCAAAATATGACCGAAATTTCCTTTGAAAATGTGAAATGAATTTGAGCATTATGGTATAGAATAAAAAAGGATCGGCCCATCATTTGTTTCATCCTCTGAGCTTGCATATAAGATTTGGCATTCAATATGACTCAAGGGCTAGACCTCTGGATCTAAAACATGTCCTTTATCATCCATGATTTCCTCATCTAATTGGTAATAGAGTTCTCCATTCCTACTGTTTACAATTTGCTTATAATTTTCTCTCATAAATGAGGAAAAATATAAGGGCAAGGATTTTTCACTTCCTTGAAAAATTTCCACACTATCCTCCTTGCTGTCATGATTAATATGTAACTGTTGATTTCCATCCTTGAGTTGTAACTAAAGTTCTTCCTCCCAACCATGTGCTACTAATTGCTTTGAACATTCAACATCAATTTCAACTATAACCTCATCATACTTGGGTGAGTTTTCTATGTAAGGAATGTCATCAAACATATACATTATATCAGTTAATTTATCCTCTACATGATGATTTTGAGCTTCGTCTTTGACCATATTATGAATCGAGTACATGAAATAATCATGTTCTGTTTTAGGATGCCAAGGATGAGCTACAAACTGTTTGAGATCTGTGAGATTTTTCTTTTCTGGAATTCATGAAACATATGATCTTTGAACAACAAGTTCATCTTTTCTACAAATCCTCTGCATCATCTCATTGACTGTGTTGGTTAGAATATCTAATTTCATTTCTGAAGATATTAGATGTTCCTTTTCCACTCTAACTTTCTCTTTTGCCTTTAACTTTTCCTTTCTGTTTAACAAGTTAGCTTCCACATCAACTACAATATTTTGCATTTCTTCAAGCGTTGTAGTGTTCCTTTCTCTTATTTGGAATGCCATCTCATTATTGAAGGCATCTAGGAAATGCAAGTGAGCTGATCCTGGAGTTGGCCTTACATGAGCAGGTATTGAATGGTACAACTTATTGAACCTTGCTAAAAACTGATGTATTGTTTCCTTTGGATGTATTTTCAAATGATCATACTCTTCTAGGATGAGAAATATATTTCTCATGATCACCCATCTATCTAGGAAAATTTTCACAATTTGATGAAAATTATCAATGCTTGCAGCTGGAAGATTCTTAAGACAATTTTTAACTTTACCTTGCAATGATAAGGAAAACATCCTGATGCAGACATCAACATCTTCCACCTCAAATAGATCAAGAAAATCCTCAAGACTTTGGATATGCTTTTCAGTAGTGATCTTCACATTTTCTCCATAGAACCTGGGTAGATTATTGGTGTAATTGGCAGGGAGGTCATGGAGAATAGGAGGCAAATACAGGGGCTTGTATCTTTCTAGTATTTTTAAAGGTATAGGAGGTAAAGAAGGGGGCTTATAACCATCTGGAGTTTTAGCAAGAGTAGGAGATAAATCACGAGGATTATGTCTCACTAGGATTTCTACAGGTGTATTTGGGATGTGCATAGGTGTATGAGTATGTACATGATATACAACTTGGGGCATAGTCTCTTGAGGCTCATCAATTTGCAAATGATCAATGTACTCTTGACCGGGATCAGAATAAGAGAGAAAATAATTACAGAAAAAACCTATAACATCTTGAATAAAATTAGAGCTTGAATACCTGGTCTTCCCAAATTGCTTTGTCATGTTTTAGGATCTTCCACTAGTGGAGTCTTTGAATTGGAATTGATATGGAGCTAATTAGAGTCACTAGGTGAAATATTTCATCCTTCTTGTGTCTGGTCACTATCCACCATTAGTGATCGGATCTGGAACTTGAAGTGCACTACTGGAGAAAGTTCCCCAATACGGTCGCCATTATGTTATCACCCTGTAATTTCCTAGGATGAGGAGGAAATCGGCAGGGGCAACCACAAAACCACTTTGAGTCAAGGATCTAGCCCTTCGAGACACAGAGAGGGATCTCTCTATCTGATATAGATTTATTTGAAGGGGATGTTAGGATAGTTATGAAATATAAGGTTTGTTTTTAAGAATTGGGTAGGGGTAGAGAAGAGGAACCATTGGGCAATGGAGTCACATGTTGAGTTTCAATCAAAGACAATTTCTACAGACATCCTTATAGGGAAAGGTAGGCACTCTTGTTGGATTCTTTGAGTTTGATTTTGGATTTGGAGGAGAAGATGAGAAGACCAACAATAACAGGGCAATCAAGAATCCTAAAATTAACCATTGAGCATAAAAAAATGACAATTATGTCAAAGCCAAAAACATAGTGTATGTCTCAACAAATTTTGTTCTTTGAACTTCTTTGCATAATTCAGAGTATTAATAACTTAAGAAAAACAATGGAAACAAATTATAGTAAATAATAAAAACATCACCACCAAGATTGACACATGAATCCTGTAACTATTATGACTGTATTATTGGATTGATGAAATACAGAAGGCTCTGTGAGCTCTGATACAAGATTAAAACATGGTCTCTGACTGATCAACATTGTAGATTTGACTTATTACAATATATATAACCAACTCTCCCTAGGATTAGGAGGTCAAATTCAACCACCTCGTCCAAAAATAGAAACGAATCCCTGAAAATCTTAAATTGTCCGCCATCAGAGACAGGCCAAACTACTGAACAAATGGGTCAACTCATACATTTTTTTATCCTCAACGGTGACACATGTGTATAAAATGAAATAAATTATTGTATATGATAATGTTCTATACAAAAACCTCTTTCAGGTTTTCCAAATTCATCTTTGGTTTGCCGAAATAGCTCCTACAAAATTGGGACTGAAACAAGAGAAAATGAAAAACTGAAAAATGGGTCTGAAAGATGGTTTTGATTCTCCCAACTGTTGTCACTTGTGTAAAATATGGGAGAGGTTTTTTTTATTCATCCCGTGATGAACAAAACCCTCTCTCGGATTTTCGAAATTCGTCCCCTTTTCCTTGGAATCACCCTCGGAAACAGACTGGTCAAACTGGCAAAAAGGCAGTTTTTAATTTTTTGGTAGGGCAATTTTGGAGGGGCGGAGTGGTTACTCGGACCCCCCCC
>ML802648.1:80748-135952 GCA_009831015.1 Picea engelmannii | reverse complement strand
GAAATATAGTGGGTTAAACTTAGGATTAGTTTAGTTTTTTAGTTTTTAATTTTATGTTTTGTTTATTTGTTTTTTTATTTTGATTTTTATTATTGTTTTGTATTTGTTTCATTTTTGTTTTTCTTTATTTTTTTAATTCGTATGTTTTATGTTTTATTTTACTTTTTAATGAATATTTGATTAATATATTACTATACTTTGTTTTATTATTTAATTTGGTTTTATTTTTTAATTAACATTTAATTATAATAAACTAACTTAATTACTAACTTAAAAAAATAAGTTAATTACTAATTAATAATTAATTAATTATTAACAAGTCTAACATAGATATAACTATAGTAATTTAATTAATATTACTTTATTATGCTAAATAGTGTTAAAAATGCCACTAACCATTTATTACTAACCTAATGTTTTTTATCCTAAGCTTGTTCATGCAGGGATGAGTGATAGGCATGATGTAACCAATGGGACAAATGGACAAGGGAGTGAGTGGCACAGAGGTGGATGAAGGATGCAATAGGGTGATGAAAGATTGGGTGAAAAGGATGGGAGGAAAAATGGAATCAACCGAGCCTAGCAAGCCAGATGTCTTCCTCACGGGAGCAATGCCAAATAAGTAGCTGAAGAATCAAGTTACCATCATGTGATGAGGAATTGTTTTTTCAAATATGAGACAATGGTTTTTGGTATGCCAAAGTGTATCGACAGTCATTCGAAGGAGAGATTGGCAATGGCCTCTGCTGTGATTCTGTTCTTGCGAGAAACCAAAATCATCATCTTGGAAAATCGATCAACAACCACGAAAACACAGTCATTTTCCTGCTTGGTTGAAGGAAGACCCAACATGTAGTCCATCGATATGGATTCCTAAGGCCTATCGGGAGTAGGAAGAGGGTTGTACATGCCTTGTTTCTTAATGGTCAATTTGGAAATGGAACAGGTTGTGCAAGACTTGATATACTTGTTGACATATTGTCAGTGTTTCAGCCAATAGAAATTTTGTTGCAACACTTCCATTGTCTTATCTATTCCAAAGTGTCCTATCACCCAACTGTAATGATCTTCCCAAATAATCTTTGTTCGCTCGCTTGATGGAATGCAGAGATGGCTCAGATGGAAGAAAAACCCATCCTACAGTTGAAAATCAGTGACAGTTTTGTTTGTTCCCGGCATATGGTAGGTAGTGGAAAAGTCAGGATCTCTCTTATAGAGTTCGGGGCATCCATAGGTCTCATGTCCATAGGAGTGTATCACCATGGTTAGTGTGTCAACTGGAGGTCTAATGAGGCAGTCAATGACACAGGTCATGCTCCTTTTCTTATACTTGATGTTGAGTTGGAACTGTAACAAGTATGTGGACCACTTATTATGGTGGTAATTCTGCAATTTTTCTTTTGTCTGCATGAAATCTAGAGGCTTATGATCAATGTGGATGACTATATACTTCCCAAGAATGTAATGTCTCCATTGGTGGCAGGATTGTATAATGGAGTAAATTTATTTGTCGTAAGTGGGGTACTTACAGACAATATATGATATCCTCTGACTATGATAGGTCATGGGATGTCCATGTTGAGTGATAATTGCACCAACAACATAGTCTTAAGAATATGTCTCAATCTAAAAAGGTTTTTGCAGGTCAGGTAATGAGATCATCGGGGCTAAGCACAAGTGTTTCTTCAAATCATCGAATGCTTTCTGTTGCAACTAGACCAACATGAATTTTTCCTTGCCACCGCCCCTGGTCACTTGGCTAAGGGCCTGTGCAATGTTGGAGAATCCCAACATGAACCTGTGATAGAAATTGGTAAGGCCTAAGAATATCTTAAGCTCAGTGAGTGTGTTTGGGGATGGCCAGTCATGGATGTTGGGTCTTGGTGAGATTGACATGCACCCCATGCTCATCAACAATGTATCCTAAGGTACTGGACCCTATTCATGCCGAAGGATCATTTTTCCAAATTTATATATAGCTTCTGCAATTGCAAAGTGTGCAAAACCTATTGAATGTGATACAAGTGTTCTGCCCAATTATTGTTGAAGATGAGGATGTCATACAAATACAACACCAAAAAAGAATTGGTGAAAGGTGACAAGATGTCATCCATCATCCTCATGGAAGTTGCTAGGGCATTTGTCATGCCAAAGGGCATGAACAACCATTCAAAAATACCTTCTTTGGATTTGAAGGAAGTATTCCATACATTAGTCTTCTCTATTGGGACCTGGTTGTAGCCAGACATCAGATCAATCTTACTAGAGTATTTTCCCCCCTTGAGATGTTCAAGGAGATCGTCAATTCGGGGAATTGGGTATAAGTGTCTGACTATAATTTTATTTAGGGCCCAATAATCAATGCAAAGTCTCTAGGTCCCGTCTTTCTTATGCACAAGCATGAGTGGGATTCCACAAGATGATGAGATTGGGAGGATGTGCCCCTTTTCGAATGGCTCTTGGATCTGGCACTTTATTTGCTCATTTTCTAACAGAAAGAGGTGATATACTGACACATTGGGTAGTGGTGCATCGGGGGTCATATTGATTGAGTACTTCATCTGAGAGTGCAGAGGTACCTGAGTGGGTGAGGAGAAGATGTCTTTGTATTCTTTCAAAACCTTATCCACTTGCTTCTGCTACATGCAGAGACCTGTCATGGAGGCCATGGATGTGGCTTCAACCTTCCTCTCAGTTTGAGCGTGAATCACGAAGAATACAAACTTCTCATTCTAAGAGATGACCTTCCTGCATTGCTTTGTAGAGATCGAGGAAAAGGTAGTAGATGGGACTACCTCAGGTATCTTGCATAATTTCCCATCCAAAGTAATAATAACACTATGAGGCCAAGACTCATATACGACATAGAGTTTCCATAAATAAGGTTTTCCCAAAAGAAAATAACAAACTTTAAGGGGGGTGTCATCACACAATACCTAATATTTGAAGGGCTTGATGTCGTAGACCATGCAACATTATTGGTCGACGTGCAGATCACTCCCTTTGTAAAGCCATCTGATTGTCTAAGATTGTGGGTGTGATGTTTTTGGTAGAGCCAACCACTTGACGAAATTTACTGAGATGAGGTTCTTCTAGATATCGCTATCAATGATGAAGTGCAACAGAGTACCCTTCACCCAAATCTTTGAATGAAATAGGAACTCACCTTCCTCTAGCTCATCAGGTTCGTTGGGGCTAGACCTTGGTGGTGGTAGAAACAGTGGCACTGGGTTTTGCATCAATGATCTATCTCCCTTTTTCTAGTTCAGACTCAAATTCATATCCTACATCTGAGTCAGAGGATTTCACCTCTACCACCAATGAATGATTTAAGAAGCATTCAATTGTGTTATGCTAGGGGCTCTTATGGAACTTACACCATTTCCTAGTGTTTTTCTTTGTCTTCCAATTTTCCTTCTTTGTTTTGTTTTGGAATGGTTGTCCTAAGGTTGTCCATACTTTCTTTTCCCTTTGTTTTGTGGGTTGGGGCTGCCTTTTCCCTTCTTCTGTTGTGAGGGGTTTGTAGACCCAAACTATCTTGTCTTCTATTTAAGCTTATTCTCGATTTTGAAATAATATTGATAGGTCCTTCCCAAGGATGAGATGTGTAGAAACTCTATTTATGTCTGGATGTATCTATTCATACCATCGTAGTACTTGAGCACTAGAATTTTTTCAGATTCTTTAATACCCAGCTTGATGCACAAGGTATGGAAGACATTGGTGAACTTTGGCACTATTTGGTTCCTTTCCTACCATACTGTGGTCCATATTGTGCATAATTCATCATAACTTCCAACAAGGTAGTATTGTTCCTTAATAACATGAATGAAGGAACACCAAGTGGGTGAAACTACAAATAATTTAGATCTCTCTATTTCATTTTTCTCATAGAAAGTCTCCCAACAATCTTTGACATGGGGGACAACCTTAATGAGTGCAAATGTAATCTTTTCTCTATCGAAAAAGTTGTGGATGGAAAAATACCCTTCTAGAAGTTTTAACCATTTGTCTACAACATCCACATATATTTGACCTTTAAATATATGAATATCAAAATTGATCTATACCTTGAAGGAGGCAGTGCCTCCACTTGAAAAAGATGTGTCACTTGTTTGCAGTCATCAAGGGATTTGTGTAAAGTTATCTATCATCTCGTTCCTTTTTCGTGAGAGGGATTACTTGAGCAATAGTTTAAAGTGATATCCTATCCCATCATCTCTATTTTCTTCCCCCATGGTCGGATTCCAGGTTCGATGAGGATGATATTGCAAAGGCTCAACTGGTTCGAGTCCCAACTTCTTATACCCTGACCTCATTGGGGACATGCACAGAGAAAAAAATGAAGAGTAGACCACTTTGATACCAATGATTTGGATTTATGAGTGGAACGAAATGAAACAGAGGTATATAACATTAACACAAATATACAAAGAATGATAACAAAGATACAATGGAACTTAACTTGTATTCAATAAATAAATCTATTAAAACTATAAAATGTAGAATGAAAACAAGCTTGCTTGAATGGTGGTAGCTAATCTCTGAGAAGAGGTTTTGCTATTACAAAAATTCATCTGATCACATTACAATGAGGCCTATCAGCCTTTTTATCATCAAGAAGTAAACAAAAAACCCTATAAATCCAAAAATCTAACCTTGGGAGATGAAGCGCCAAAAGTCATGTGGGTCCTGATGGGGTAAGTTGGTACATCAACTTCCTAGGGTCGTAAATTTTGCATACTATCTTCATTTTAGGCGCATGATAGCCCATTGGAAAGGGATATCTGAGGAATAGAAATTAATTCATCACACTCTAAATTTGTGCATAATGTGATTATGGAGGACCCAAAAAACGATGTTTAGGGCCTCAAAAGGACCTAAAAAGTTTAGGACCTGAAAAGATAGAAAAAAACTACAAAGATTGAAATTGTAACTACCAAGATGAAAGTTGTATGTGAGCCAAATGGAAGAGGTGGGTGGCCACCGATATCCACCTAGATCAGAAATACTCGTGGGGAAATTTTGTACATGAGCAGTAGAAAACAAATATTAAGCACTCAAAATACTCATTTGACGGATATTATTGGACCCTCCCCTCAAAATATTCTTTATATCCCCTTCTGACAATGGTCATTAACTCATAATATCCATTGAATCCTATCTCCATCTCCCTTTAGCCCTCTTGGTTCTATATGTATAAATACCTCAAGAAGGGTGGCAATCAAAACTAGGACCAAAACTATAAGAAAAACTATCGACCCAATTATTCTCTTTCTTTATCTACATTGCATGTACCTAGCCAATGAGAGCACAAGAACACATACATTTTCAGTAGCACCTCTAATACTTTGGAAATGGTTCAGATTGATTCCCCTCTAATTAATGTCTAGGCATTTATGCAAGGCACAAAATGATGTTCCTGCTATCATAATCCATTAGTTGCACTTGATCTCCAAAATCCTTTCTAATATAGTTATCCATTCAATGCCCAGTGGCCACCCTAGTAGTTCCTTCTATGCTCTAAGTACCTCATTTAATTCCATGTCAATAATTTCTTTCCTCCTACCAAATCTACATCCTCTCTCCATTCTCATTAACGAATTGTGGAAAGTGTTCCTGCCAAGTTAGAATGAACTTGACTCTAACACCTGGAGGGTTTCAACATTTCCAAAGGAGTAGCTAATTGTGTAGCAAATAAACTCTCTTTCGAAACATAAATTTCATAAGTATCTAGTAGGAATTTTAAGAATGATCGAAATTCCACTATGAGAAAAGTTTTTTGCATGGTGGAATGATGGCCTACGATTGTTTCAAATGTATGAAATTATAAACCAACCCAAATCATTGTATATTCAATCAAGTTCCAGATTAATTGAAACTGTAAAAAAAATGTATCTTCAGATTCTAACGGGGGAGGGAAGTTTTCTACATGTTTAGTTGTCTTCATCTCCAAATTGATACAGAACTTGTTGGGATGTATTTTTTATTAGATTTATTAGAATTGAGTGGAATTTCGTTTCCAAATTCCTCCATAGGTGGCCAAAAAATGTGCAATTTTATCAAGCCATAAGCAATACTCACCAAAATTACCAATAGTATTATTATTGAAGTGAGAGAGGATATTATTACATCAACCCATGACCTTATACCCCATATAATTCATCTAAATTTGCAAATATTTTGATGTGGGAAATAATAAACCATATCCATATCATTATTTTTATACATATGAGGTTATACACAAGACACACAGACAATTGCAATGGAAATATTAATGTGGAACAAAGTCTCAACATGAATATATTTCATTGTAGTAAGATAGCTTACAACATCACTTTAATAGAAAATTAGAATTCAAAGAACGACATAAAAATGTTGTGAGTTAGAACAAATCTTGTCAATATTTCGTTTATTTTAAGAAAAAAAACATGAAACAAAAATTTAAAGGTTTTTTTGTTTGAATATTAATTTCTATTCATAGATACATTATGATACAATATGATTAATGTTCAAAATAATAACTTTCCATGCCACCGCTTCAAACTTTAATTGTTATAAATGCATAAGGAAAAATTGAGACCACATACAAATCTTAAATTGTTTTAATAAAATACTAAATTGTTAAGACCCAAAATTATGAGAAAAGACAGTTTTTAATGAAAATTTGGGCATCTTTCTCACTACTACTTCACCTGAATTCAATTTTGTCAAATTCATGTATGTGATATCCCCAAAAATAAAATATTTTTGAAATTTAAATTCATTGGAAATTTATTCTGTTTTTATTAAATTCAAATTTGGAAAATTAATTAACATGACTGTTGGGCAAAGACCTGATTTGACCCATCTAACTATTTGACTATGACACTTGTATGAAAATAGAATATTTTATATTAATTGCAGGAGGAAATATGGAACAACATGTTGAATTTAGCTGACCATGACTCCATGAGTGGGGAACATGTTGGAACTACCCCTAGGTTGATTGTTACAAGTGGAAAATCGAAGATTTGTTCATTGGAAGCCCCTAAAAATTAGGGAATTAGAAAGCTATGAAAATTCCCAAGGGAGGGAAAAATACCTGGGCAAAATTGATAAATAGCATATCTGAGGAGGCAGGACGCTGCCAAGTATGTGGAGAAAAGAGACTATCGATTTTCCTTGCTATTATGAGCACTGCTGAGTAAGTGTGAGGCAAGAGGATAACTATTGGAATTGTGGACATGGCTAAGGAGGAGTCTTCCAAATTCGTCTTCATGGATTCATGGTCACGCTAGGGGGTGAATCAGGCAAGAAATTGTGGCTGCCTATTCTACGGTTGGGAGGAACATGGTTGTTCCCTTTGCCTTCCCACAAACTGGTTCAGATATGTTGATCCACTCTTTTTCTATTTTAAATAATCATTTATACTAGTGATATATATATGTTAATTTTATATTGAAGTACTTCCATGGGAGAAATTTGTCATGTCACAATCCATTTTTGTAATAGGAAAAACTGTAGGAACATAGTAGGAATTATTTGTTATAGGAACAACTCTAATGCTGTAATGAATGGACTGGTAGAAACGAAGGAGGATCTTTATCCAAGATAGAGGTAGAATAGAAATAGCATATCATATTGCAAGTCACTATGTACAGGGCATGACAAGTACAAAAATTATTGTATATGAAAGTATTAAACTAATTAAGCAGATTTTAGCACGATTTTTTTCTAAGAGTTCTTCTTGCCATGAGGTCATACAGCTTTAAGTATTCAAAATTTCGTAATTAGACTATTGTTTAATGGCATAAACCGTAGATAACAAAATGGGATCCTTTGGATTAACTATGCTTTGATGTGTAAGCTACTAGTGTGTAAGAATGAGACCCAAGTTAGGTAGATATACTTGCATGTTTATATTTATGTAGGTAAAGATGCAGGACTGTAGCACATAACTGAGTTTTCCAATTATTAAACCAGAATCAAGATGAAACTATTTCTATGACAATGAATCGTTATATATGTAGAGAGAGAAAGCTATAGGTATGTACATACTTATAGGTGGAAATAAGTATAGATGTTAATGGAGAGTTAAAGCAAATTCCCTATAGTAAGAATGATAATATACGCCTTTATACACACACATAATAGATAGTCAAAATGCCTACTGTTCTAGCAGTCATGAAGATCCAACCTTGCAATTAAAAGCATAATTAAATGTGCAGAACTGATTACTTTGACAATCTTAGACTCCCCTCTTTTTTTTTTCTCTGTATAAGGTCCCTTAGATGATGATAATGATCTAAGAAATGTCGATGTATAAACATGAATGACAATGACTGAGTATTCATATATTTATGTAATAAGATATACAAAGTAATAAAATTATTAAAGTATCGATGCATGACCAGGATACGCATTTAATAGGACTATATGCATACATTTGTATATTACTTGATACCTGTACAACAGTTTAATATTCTAGAGCCCCCTTTTTTTTGTTGAGATGTGATTCAAAAGATGCGGGCCTTTGGAAATACATAAATTCCATGCAATTCATAAAAGTTCAGACTATACAGACAACAAATACAGAAATATAGTAGAGAACAACATCCTAACTAAACCTTAGTAAAGTTTCTGGAATTCAAAAGATAAGCAGTATGAAAAATTGAAATAATATCAAAGGAAGGAATCGAGTCAAAATAACTATCCATGATGATGGTTGAATTCCATTTGAGAAAATATGCGCATGCACCCCCTTTTTGGCGTTCTTCTATGTTTTGAACCAACACACACCTTTCGTGTTTCTGGGTTTTAGGACTACTGCATGCGAGCTCTCCCAGACTTCTTTTCCTTCCAAATCTCGGTCGTCGAATGCCAAAAAGGGCTTAATGGTTCTGGATCACCCCTTAGCCTCCATCCACGTGACCACCACTCTGTGACCACGCACTTAATGTCAAAGTGCTACCGGCTTTTTGCAATTCGGGGAATCGCGATGCAAGCATTCCTTCTATTCTCTATCCTTCGAAATGCCGAAATGATGAAATCTCCCCTTTGAGAGATTAATGGTCCATAGTACTCTTGAACCGACGACCACAATCCCACTGGATCGGTGAACCACAACCTTTCAGGATTTTCCCTGAACCTTGACTAGTCGCCACATGTCCTCCTTGATGAACGGTGTCGATCATTTCACAGTTTCATGAGCCAGGACTTCTTGTCTCACGACTCCTTCTAGAACTCCTGGTGTCCAAATCCCCGATGGGATTGGATCTTTGACACCTTTCCTAAAAAATGGATGGTCCTAATGATTTCGAGACTTTACGAGTCCTCTTCCTTATGTTGTTACAAGTTTTAAACCTCGTGCACCTTTTATGGATCCAATGGCTCATGGAAAATCAACACTTCTCCCTCGAAGTTTCTATTTTCCATTCTACCCTTCTTTGCGACTTCCCAGGGATTAAACCCCTCGCACCTCCTTCCAGATCCGATGGTTATCGAACCTTGGTGCTAGATCTAATGGCCCAGAACCTTTTTCCTATGCACCTCCCAAGGACTGAACCCCGTGCATGTATCCTTGATCTAGTGGCTCTCAGGCCACTACACTCCAGATCCAGAGTTCACGATGCAACGAATACATAATCACTTGCCTCTCCCAAAACCTGAACTCTGAAATAGAGAAATTCAACACCTTAGAGTGTTGGAAGACACTTGGTCTTAATCTCCTCGCTTCTCTGCAAGATCCAATGACTCTCGCAACTTCGACACTTCTTCCACGAAGTGTTTCCATCGTCCATACATCTCCTCTCCTAGGGTTCTTATAAGTGCTTAAATCCCTCATAACTTGGTGTGATCTTATGGCTCTCGTGATTTCAACACTTCTCCCCAAAGTGTCTCCACCACTCATTTCAGTTGCTCTCCTGCGCAACCTCTCATAGGTTAAACTCTGTGCACCCAGATCCTTTTGATCTATGGCAGTTGTACTCCCCCCTGAGCTTTATCTCTCTGAACCTCAAAGGTTCCTTTGACCTAAGTTTAGATATTTCCTATATACATATAGGTATGTTGGAGTAGTTTTAGAGTTAGGGGAATGATAGAATTATGGACAGAATTTATCCACATAAGATTTTTTGTTCGAAGTAAACTAGACTGGTGTAATAATGTGATTATGGACATAAATTAATCTTACCTTCTCTTAAATTCTAAGTTTAAACGAAATTGAATTATGTCATAGAATTTCATTTTTTTTATGGTGAATTTGAGGTTCATTACATATGGTATCAGAGACAAATCTACAACACTGGGCCTGAACAAGGCGACATTAGCTACCTAGTATACATTCCGACATATGTAAAACTAATAAATCTTATGGTTTCAAACAGAAATCCCTTTCTATTTTTTTTAAATTATGGCAACTCAAGAGAGTGTAGAAATCGAGATGGAAGGAAATCCACAACAAGGACCTTTGGGAGATCCAAGACAGAGCAGTGATGGAAGCTCACCTACGAAGGTGTTGGAAACAATGAGGAATCTTATTGTTGAACTATAGGTTTTCAAGGCTGACAATGAAAAATTGAAGAAATCACAGAAGGAAAAACAAGAGATAAATGAAGTATTGTTGCGTAGTATAGTAACCAAGAAAATCCCAAAAGACGATAGCCATGACGAAGAAGTCAACAAAAGGGCCTCCAAGAATTTTGGACTGGAAACAGAAAAAGGAGACAATTCATCTGAAGGGACACCTTCAGTTGAGGACAAAACTATACCAGATAGAAAAAGAAAACAAGTGGACCACCATGAAGGAGAATTTAAAAAGATTAAACCAGCTACCTTCGATGGAGAATGTAGGATAGGAGAATAAGTTGAGGCATGGTTGTTGGAGATCAAAAAATACTTCCAGATCTACAACTATTCCAGCAACATGAAGGTCAGAATGACTATCTACAATGTGAAAGGGAAGGCCAGCATTTGGTGGCAAGACCTGAAATTGACCAAGGGCCTAAAGGAGAAACAGTTGGAATGGTTTGACTTTAAGAAGTATTTCCAGAAACAATACCTTTATGAAAGCTATTATGAAAGGAAGACGAAAGAATTTTACAAGTTACAACTCGGACAGATGATGATGGAGGACCATACTGAGGAGAAATCCTTTTTTCTTTGTGGCTTTTGATATTTTTCTGTGGCCATTTGCTATGGTTTCACTTTTTTCCTGTCCTATCAATCTCTGAGTCTTCAAGATATCCTGATAGACCCTCTAGGTCCAGAGGCCTTTTTTAATTTTTCTTCATTTTTCAAATTTTTGATTATGTTCAGGCATTCTCGCACTGCACTCCATTGCAGCCTGCGAGAATTGGTAGAGTTTACACTCTGCCTTTAGGTTTTAGTGTGAGGTTCTCGGACTCTGCTCAAGGGTAACCTACGAGAATCAATGATTCTCGCACTATGTAATACTACCTGCCTGGGAACTCTTTTTGTCAAAATTTTGAATTTGAATTTTGGTCTTTCCAACTGCCCAGATCAGTTTGATTGCCACTTATGAGTTTCTTGGACCATAGATTGATATCCATCTTGTCTTTGCTTGAGTGCATGAACAGTCTTAGGGTTTCAAGGATTTTCTTGTCATTTGTGTCTTGACTTTCATTTCTTGACTTTTCTTGGCAATACCATTCTCTCAGACTTCAGATTTTGAGTGTGTTTGATTAGTTAAGAACCAGTGATTGGTTGAAAGTTGAGTGCTTGGTTTTTCTCATCTGCTTATTGGTTTGAAAGATCATTTTCGTTTGCATTGAGAAGATTTAATTGGTTTTCTTTTTATTTTTTCTTTCATTGAAAGAGTTGATTGGGTTTGTCATTGCTTGTTCTTTGCTTTTTGATTTTCTGTATTCTCATTGGCATAGTGAGGATCCTTTTTGAAAAGTAAACAAAAAGTTTTTCTTTCAAAAAAAAAAAATTCTTTTCATTTTAGAAAACATTGAACATCAAATTATTAAGCTTGTTGAAGTATTTGGAAAAGACACAATAGAGAATTATAAGTGATTTTTTGTATTGGCATTTCAAAGGAAATTTTGCATTGTAGTTCATGGTTGATCTGGAAAAAATTTTCTCTCTCCCATACATAGGATTCATTGAACGAAAAGTGATATATTTCAGTCTCATCCTTGCATTATTGGGTCAGAGTCATACAACATAAGTTTCACCTCCATTTCCTTTGAGTAAACAAAATCTCTTAATAACATTGCGTAATCATAAAATTTATATAGTAACTCTTTTCTAGGGCTCTATTACACCAACATTTAGCTAGGCTAGCGCTTTGGAGTAGGAAGAGAGATACACTCTCCAAAAGCACAAAACACACAATAGCATATTGTGATAGGGAGTGTTAAATTCCATTTGCAGCATCTTGTCCTGGGAAGCCCTTCTCGCACAAGGGTCAAGCACGAGGTCACATTGATACTAGCAGAATTACTCACCTTGCTTTGTTGGTGTCAGTGTAGAGATTGCACATATTACAAGGATCACTTGGAGGTATAACCACAATGATGAGTGGAAGCCTTTTGAGTTGATTGTGAGCTAGATACCCTGCCCTTGCGTGTGGATCAGACTATCGATTGTTCCCCCAGGATTTATTGTTGTTGGTGGTGACCTTAGTGGCCTATCTTTCTAGGTTCTTACCCAAGGTGACTGTGGAGGGGAAAGTCTTCACGGTACCTGGAATTGACGTTGACCAAACTCACTCGGGCTCCTTGGAGGGTATAACCATGATTATGTGTGGGAGCTTGCACCAGGGTGTAAGTCCGTTAAGCAGGTCGTCAGGGTAACTTTTCCACCATAGCCCCACTCATTCTCATCTCGTTGTTGCGACGTTGGTTTTCATCAACAACTAGTGGCTTCGAAATTAGAAGGTCTTGTTTTCCTAGTGATTGTGTCCTAGATTTTGTTACTAGTGCGTGTTGTTTATTTCTCGAAGTTGACCATAGGATTTTCTTCGCGAAGTTTGTCACTAATTTACAATAGCTCCTCCACGTCATTCACGTAGAATGCAAGGTTTATCTCCAGAGCATCTGGATGGTTCTCAACCCTTGCATACAGCTACACCTGAGGGCTCTCCTGGGCATAGTGAAGCCACAGTCGTCACCACGCCACAAGTGGAACGAACTAATTCTCTAGAACGTTTTTGAATTACAAATACTCGTGAGGATTTTCGACTTCCCAATGATTCTCAGTGCCCTTTTAGACGACTGAATTCTTCCAAAGAATTAGTTGTTACTTCTTCTGGATCACCCGTTGGGCCTTTTCCCGATGTAGAAGGCCAAGATCCTTTTTGGTCTGCAGGTGATTTCTGAAGGACCCTTTTTAGTCCTGGTTCACCTGTGGTCTCTGAAATCAACCCTCCGGTGTTTTCTGAGATAGAGACTGTACCGTTGAATACTACTTATCACTTTACTCTCCCTGCCGAGATGGCCCATCTCACAAATACTACGAGTGTCCCAACCGGATTCACTACAGCTGGTCTTGCTCCTATAAACACATAGAGAACGCCTGATGTCACTCCAACATTACCACTCGGATACCATGCGTTGAATGCTTTGTTGAATGTTTCTGTTCCAACACCTCTGCAAACCCCATCTGGTACTCCTGGTGGTCCTTCTTTTCCTGGGCACCCTATTCCCTGCTTTATTCTGACACTCCCTTAATTTCCTTCTGGTAATCCTAATCCTAGTGGCACTATACAATCCATTACATCGAATTTGTAGATTCCTGTTGGTGGGCAAGGTGGTACGATTCAATTTCCTCTTAGTAGACAACTTCCAATTACTACACAACCTTCGATTGGAACACAACTTCCGTTTGGAACTCCACCTACAATAGGGGGAACAACCTCCCTTTTTGGACAAAATATACCTCTTGCTTTGGCCCAGTATTGGAATCAGATGATACAAAATCTTCCTCAAATGACTGGGGGGCAGTAGTTGTCTGTCCCTACTATAGGCCAACCATATCCAGGTATACCAAATCCTATTTGGGGTACAAATTCTCAAACTCATGTCCCCACTCAAGATTACAATCCCTCGAGCTACTATCCTCTCCAACCACCACCGAATCAACCTAGGTATTCCCATTATGGGCAGACTGCTTATGGTCTTACTGGTTTTCCAACAGGGCTTCCACCCCAAAGTCACCAGTACCCACAGGTGAATCGACAATTACGTTTTCTTGCTACTTTGGATTTTCCGGATTTGTCTTGGATTCTAAATGATCCTATTCGTCACTCTCCCCAATGGCCTGCTATTCCAGCCAAGCTTCCATCGGACATTCCTAAATTCTATGACAAAGTGGGAGAGGACCCAAACAATCACGTTATGACTTTTCACCTATGGTGTTCATCCAACTCGTTGATGGATGACTCTATTCGTTTATGTCTTTTTCAGCGAACCCTTACTGGTTCTGCTGCGAAGTGGTATATCGAATTGCCACGAGGTTTCTTCTCTGATTTCAACACCCTAGCTATGGATTTTCTTACACATTACCAGTTACCGATCTGTTATGATACCGGAACTGAGATTTTGACTTCCTTCAAACAGACTAAAGGCACTCATATATCAGATCATATCCATGAGTGGCGAAGGAGGCGTCGTCTCATTAAACTTGAGCTTCCTGATCAGTTACTGGCATAATGGTTTATAAAATCCTTTGTGAATGAAATTGGTAAGGACATTTCCATGGGTGGCGTTGTCACGGAAGAGCAAGCTATAAGTCGTGCTCAATATCTTGATCTCATTTATTCGCAAATAGGTACACTTTATGATTTACTACCTGAGTTACCTCGTCCTAATGCTTCCAGCACTTCAACTACTCCAGCTGCCTCGCATGCAGCTGGCGGTGTGATTGGTACTGCCCAAGCGCAATCACATTCTATTTCAAGCACAAACCCTAAATCAGCTTCTTCTAATGTTCAAAATGCTCCATCTCCTGCCACTCCCACTGGCAAAACTTCTGAGGTAAATGTTGTCCAATCTACCTCAGTCGATAAAAATAAATCTAAAAAGGGGAGAGTCAAGAATAAGGAGGGCAAAAATAATAATCAAGCCGAGAAAACTAAAACTACTCCTATTGATGACTGGGATAAGTACAAACCCGGATACCCTTGCCTTATTTGTGGTGATGATCACTACACAAAGGATTGTCTGAGACGTGCCGAGGTCACCAAGTTCCTTCAAGAAACCCCGAAACCCCCTGCATCGGTTGTCTTGTCCCAACCCTTCCCGTCTCAACAACAGGCTCAGTTGGTCATCCATGACCAACCATCCTCTTCTACTACATCATATGTTTTGATGTGTACTGGTGATTCTAAGCAGAACAACGTTGCACTTATGACTCGAGCCAAAGATTATTCTCCATCTAAGGAGAAGGTTGACGATTTACCTCCTGCTTTGGTACAACCCTCTCCAACAACTCCACCTACTAATGGTCCTCTTCATCTCGAACAACCAAGCCTCTACACAGTTATGCGACCCCCCCCTAAGGGTATCGTATGAAAATCGGCTTTCAATCCTCATGCTCGTGTGGCCCAGAACTACGACATTGTTGAAGATCTAGCCCAGGCACCTTCAGCGATGTCATCCCTTGAAGTCCTTCGGTCTTGTCCTGCACAACGGAAGGCACTATTGAAAGCTATAGGTGGAATTGACCCGACAGCTACGAATTTGATAGTCTTTGACATGCATGATCACGTTCCAAGGTTACCCCCTCAACTAGCATTTCAAATCCAAGTTGTCATCTCTGACAAGAACATTTGTCGAACTATTATCGACGAGGGTGCCTCGACTTGTGTTATGTCTCTTGCTTGTTAGAAAGCCATTGGCTCTCCTCCTTTGAATGAATCCCAAAACACTCTTAAAGCCTTCAATGGCTCTGGCTTTAAGCCTTACAGTGTTCTCCCTTCGTTGCCTATCACGTTAGAAGGTAAAATGGTCCAAGTTGAAGTGGAAGTCTTCGATGCTCCCCTTGATTATAATCTTTTGCTTGGACGTAGCTGGATCAATTCCATGCATGCAATTGTGTCAACACTTTTCCATGTAGTCTGTTTCCCTCATCAAGGAAAGGTTATCACCGTTGACCAACTTGCCTTCTTCAATTTTGATACCCGTACTGGCAACGTGTCGTTTATTGCTAAAACCCCACAAGGTTATGAGAATGTTGGTGTAGGCCTTTCAAAGGACTCCTTATTAATGGGTACTTTCCCTATTCCACCGCCTGATGTTCCATGCCCGTCATTTGCTTCTATCAACATGATTTCCACCATTCCTTGCAAACTTCCTGTGTCATCTGACCCTTGGATAGTCCCTGACTCCGAAGATCATCTTCGTTATGGCAACGAAATGTTGTTAATTCTGGTTGATTCTGCCTATCATGCGATTCAATCAGCAACACCTTCTACCTCTTCTCTTGATGAGTTGTCTCCTGATCCTTTTCACATTATTTTTCCCACTGACGATACGATTATGTCTGTCATGGAAGACACCCCTTGGGACGATGGGCATCATCGTTCCATTCTCTTTCTAGAACAACACACTCTTGAGAATTACCAACGGATTTCGACTTCGTCGACTGTTGTTGTCATCTCAATCGTTCCCAGATCTGCACATGATGTGTTTGCCCAAGGGAACCTTAGTAATATCTTGCCCACAATTCCTATTGACATATCCATAAAACCTGGGATTGTTGAAAATGTCCATAGTGGAGCTTCGTGTTCTTCAGATGAAATAGTCACCTATACATCCCTGTTTAAAGAGTTTCGTGACATATTCACCTGGAGCTATGAGGAAATGCCAGGTATCGATCCTGTAATTGTTGTACATGGGATAACAACATACCCCGGCGCTAAACCCGTCCAGCAACACCTTCGTCCAGTTCACCCACATAAAGCGGCTGCTATCAAAGTCAAAGTTGAAAAACTTCTGAAAGTCGGCTTTATTTATCCAATGGCTCTTACAGAATGGGTTTCCAATCCTATCCCAATTGATAAAAAAGGCGGCAGTATTCATGTATGTGTTGATTATAGGGATATTAATAAATATTGTACCAAGGACAACTTTCCTACCCCTTTCGTCAACCAGATTGTCGATGACTATGCCGGAAGTGAATTTTTTTCTCTCATGGATGGTTTCTCCGACTATAATCAAATTAACATTGCTCCCGAGGATCAGCATAAGACTGCTTTTATCTGTCCTTGGGTTAATTTTTCCTATCAAAAACTCCCTTTTGGTCTTAAGAATGTGGGCACGACTTTTCAACGCGCTATGTCTTATGCTTTTCATGATATAAAGCATATCGTTCAACCCTATTTGGACAGTTTACCAACTCATTCTTTACACAGAATCGATCACCCCACTCATCTCTGAGCCATTTTCGTTCACTCTCGATTTTACCGTATATATTTAAATCTCCATAATTGCATTTTCTGTGTAGAATCCAGTCGTCTTCTAGGTTTTATCGTTTTTCATCACGGGATCCAGGTGGATCCTTTGAAGGTTGAGGTGATTCTTAATCTCCCTCCTCCTTCTACACTATGTCAGTTGCAAAGTTTGCAGGGGGAAGAAAAACTTCTTCGTTGTTTTATCCCTAATTACGTCGAGATCACTCGTTTTTTTATGCGGCTACTAAAGAAAGATTCAGAGTTCATGTGGGATACCATTGCCAACAATGCTTTTTAAGCTTTGAAGTTGTCCCTCACACGAGCTCCCCTTCTCTTTCCTCCCGATTACAGTCGCGATTATTTCCTTTATCTTGCTGCCTCATAGTACACTATTGGCATGGTTCTCGTCCAAGAGGATGATGCGCATGATGAACATGTTGTTTATTACTTGATTTGAAGTCTCACACCCACCAAAATCAGGTATCAACATGTTGAAAAACTGGCCTTGGCTGCCGTTCAAGCCATTCAACGCTTTCGGCACTATATCCTCTCACGAAAAACTACAGTGATTTCTCATTGCAACAATATGAAACATATTTTGACACATCAATTTCTTGGGGGCAAATACTCCAAATGGATTATCATACTCCAAGAGTTTGACTTGGAATTCAATCGCACCAAGTCTAAAAAATCCTTATTTTTTGCTGAGTTGATATGCGATTTTCCTCACTCTTCAACGGAAAATATAGCAGTTGATTCATTACCCGATGAATCTCTTTTTCTTATTATCACTGACGATATTTGGTATGGGGATATCATTATATATCTCCAAACTCAGACTTTCTGTCCTTCTTTGTCTAGTACTGAATGATGTCGCATATGCTATCAAGCTCATCAATACATTATCCTCGGAGATACTCTTTACCATCAGGGTATTGACTCTGTTTTTCGACGTTGTCTAACGTTCGACGAAGCTGAGAAAGATTTGAATGACTGTCATTCCAGAGCATGTGGTGGTCATATGTCTGGGTTTGCTACTACCCAGAATATCTTACCCGCACGCTATTTTTGGCCTTCTTTGTTTAACGACTGCATTACTACTATTCAGAAATTCCATGCTTGCCAGACCTACAATCAGAAAATTCGGTCACATCCTGCTCCTCTTCATCCTATGGTCTCCATTGGTCCTTTTGCGAAGTGGGGCATCGATTTCATGACATGTCACCCTCACTCGGCCGGGGGGGGCATGGTTACATCATTGTAGCAGTTGATTACTTTACGAAATGGGCCGAGACGATGCCGACATTTGACAATACTGGAAATACTGAAGCCTTATTTCTTTTTAATCACATCATAGCTCGTTTTGGTGTTCCCCAAGCTATCGTCACTAATCAGAGTAGCCACTTTAGGAATTTTATAATGTCTGAACTTACGAAGAAGTTGGGTCTTCATCATGATAACTCAACGCCCTATTATCCACAAGCTAATGGCTAGGTCGAAGCTATTAACAAAATTATTATAACAATGCTTCGACGGATGATAGGAATTCATAAAACAAGTTGGCACACAATGTTGTTTTCGGCATTGTGGGCTTACCGAACATCTATCAAGTTCGCTACTAGGTTTACACCTTTTCGATTGGTCTATGGTGTGGAAGCCATTCTTCCTATATAATGTGTGATACCTTCTTTGAAGCTAGCTATCGAACTCCTACCCAACACTTCTGCTAAAGAAGAACATCTATTGTAACTTATGCAATTAGACAAAACTCGACGTGATTCTACTCTAGTAATAGAAGCCCAGAAAAAATGTGTCAAGGCCCAGTATGACAAGCATGTCAAGCCTCACGTTTTCTCTGAAGGTGATCTTGTTCTTCTCTATGAACATGATCGAGATGTGTTAGGAGATGGGAAATTCGAACCTATGTGGCGTGGTCCTTATATTGTTCGTCGAGTTTTGGAAAAAGGAGCATATGAGTTGGTCGATTACGATGGTATCCCTTTGAGTGAACCCAGAAATGGGTTGTACTTGAAGAAGTACTATGCATAAGTCATTTGTGCACAAGTACTTGTATTTTAATGTATCATACTTTGTGTGTGTTACTATAGTTTTCTTTTGTCGTTATCTGGTCTCTACCATTATGTGACGTTGTGTTTGATTTCCAGATGTAGGAGTCTTTGCTACCCTATATTGGCTTCGCTGATGGTGCTAGTCGTAGTACTTGAAACCTTGCTTCCGCTGCGTGGGCAATCTATACCCCAACAAACGAGCTTGTATCTTTACGAGGTGTGTGCCTTGGCCGTGCAACCAACAACATTGCAGAATATAGCATCGATATTGAATTATTAGTCGATGTCATCTCGCTCGAAATTCGTCATTTGGTTGTGCGACTTGACTCGCAATTGGTAGTACTACAGTTAAGTAATATCTACTCTATTCGAAGTCCTATTTTGTTATGGGTTTATTTGCGAATTTGCCTCTTGGAACGTTATTTTGGTCACATTGAATATCAACATATTCTTAGATGTCTAAATACATTAATAGATGCATTGGCTAGTTATGTATTGGACAGACATTTGAATCATTTATAAGTCAAACACAACAAAATTCACACAATATAAAGTAAATCGGTATAAGCTGTTTGTTTATATAATGATCAAAATAGTTTTTACAAAAAGTTTTTCCAAAGACCAAAATATCAAAAATTGAAGCTCATAACTTCTACAAAGTGACATCACTGATGACGTTCATGGTAACACACAACTTCTCTAGCAACCCTACGGAGCATTCGACTCATAGATGTTGATACCCCTACAGTGTGACGTTGATCGCGTCGTGGAACCTCTTCCAGAGTCATATCTGGAATGTCTGCTGTCAGACCCTCTAAATTCTATTCCACCACCTGATAATCCTTAACATACTGTGGTGTTGTTTCTACCTCTCCTTGCCTCTGGATAAGAGAAGTGCCAGGAGGTCTATACGGTCCAACATCTGTGTTATCAACAAACAATTTTGTGTTAGTCTTTGGATGAACATATAAAACAAAAACATTTGAATATGATAAAAAATTCAAAAACATTTAAAAAGAGAAAATGTGTGTCCTTTTTACCAAGGCCCCCCCACTGAGCATCCTCTGGCAATGCCAAATCCAGATCTCCTCAGAAATCTAACCCAACATAAGCGTAGTTATCAACCATCAACATTTGTGGTTGAAGCCAGTCAAAGAAAGTATCATCATATTTGATGATCGGTCCTGCTACGAGCCGGGCCATGAGCCGACACCATCTCAGCATCTGCAGATCCCTGGGAGCTGGTAAATTCCACTCCACCTGTAGCCTCAGTAATGGGACCCTCTCTAGGAAGAAGGATACCAGCAAAGATCCATACCTGAATTGCTTCAGGTCACCCCGCCTACATTTAGTTAATTGTTTTTTTATGTTGCGCAGCACATCATCTACCCAGTTGAACACTCGAGGCTCATTACACTCAATAGCATACTGGAAGTAAATCTGTAATGCCATATGCGGAGCAAAACTCCCATCCATCCAAGCTATAGTAAAAAGGATAGTATGGAGGGTCAAGTCTTGTACCCCCCAGATAGCCACTTTTCCTTTTCTTTCTCTCAACCTCGGGTACACAGTATAAATTGCAGTACTCACTCATCTTTAGCCCGCCACCTCTACTACTTGTCAGAATCACATAGTACCCATGCTGGGACAATCTGGTCAAAAATTAAATGTCCTCAATGTCTAAGGACAATGTGTGGACCCCCACATGAAACACCTGTTGATCTGGGTCCCACATACGCACCAAGTACTCTAAAAGTTTGACCTGGACCCTCATGCCCGGGATGTGAAAGTACTTCAAGAGCCCAGAGTCTCTCAAAGAAGCTATGGTAGGAGGATGATTTTTGACCATTGCATTATCCTCTTCATGTTCCCTTTCGCGCCACTCTAGCACCATGTTGATGGCCAATTATCTGCACAAGGAACACAATAAGAGGATTAATAACTTTTTTCATGCTTTGAATATTTTTCATTGGATAAAAATTTAAAAAAAATTGGGCTTTGCGGTTCTCGCAAGTGCCCTGTGTGCATAGTGCGAGAACCTCGTAGGTGGCCTTAGGCTCACCTACGAGAATTCCTCATTCTCGCAGGCCCCGTATGGCCCGCCTGCGAGAATTGCAGCGTGCATGTAGGGCTTGAAAACTCAAATCAAAACTAAACATTTGCCCAATGAAATTACAAATTTAAACCATGAAAATGTCAAGGACGAAGAGCTTACCTTAATGTCATAGACGGCTCGCTGAATGGTCTCTCGTAGCTCCCAAAAATTGACACCAAACTTGGAGGGTAAAAGAGGGGTTTTTGGAGCTCAATAGTGGAAATGTAAAATGATGTGGTAAAAAAGAGTATTTACTCATTTTATTTACTTTTACTATGTCATTTTTGGTTTTTATGATTATTTATCGATTAAACCTAATCCCTAATGTCATGTTGAGTGTAATAACTTGCAGGAGTGATGAATTTGATGATTAATTACAAGGATATGGACATATTTTTCTTCGTTATGGCATGTTTTTGATTTTTTTTATGGTTTTTACATAAAACCTCGAGTGTCATTTTTGTCCGTTCTTGCGCTCATAAATACATGAGAACGTGATCAAGCATACTTTTATCACTTTTTCGGGCTCAATAAGGTTATACAAAAAAGGAACCCCCCTGGAGTCCTCTTTAAGCTCTTTTCAAACTCTCTAAACATGAAAATATCACCGAGCGACCTTGCTATTTTCACATTCGATAAAGTATTTGAAGTATGCATCTGGTGAACGATAATTTATCTCTTTTTCGTTATCATCCAGACTATTTTATGAAAAAGGAACTGAGAGAGTTCTCTTTTAATATTTTTTCCAAACTCTATAATCTTGAAAAACCTTCGAGTTTTCTATCTTTGGACTCATTAAACAAACATTGACAGACCCGTGATGGGACCAAACCACTCCTTCTTAGGGTTCGTTAAACATACTCCGAGGAACCCATCCGAAGGATGATATTACATCAACAAGCATATGTTATCCTCCTCAAGCTTGTGTAAAAATAAAGAGGTACTTGCCAGAAATAGTGGGGGAAAATTTGGGAAAGGGATATGTTTTCATCGTCGTATTAATTGGCAGTCAGTGTCGCTCTTGAACATGACACCCCCTATTCATCATTTGAAGCTGGTTTGGGAAATCCATTTGTCTCTTATTCGATTTGCTACAAGGTCATTCCCTGTGTCGTCTTTGATTCAATGCTACCAAATCATTGGTCGTGTCATTCATATGTTCAAGAGTAGTCCATCTGAAACCTATATTGAGTCGGTCATCTGCAGTTATCTATTCTCTCCGTGTCGGCCTTCCTTGTGTCCAAGTCTTACTCTATTTCACTTTCAAAATCTGTTACTCATTTCATGTCATTGATGGGGGATACATCAAGGCCCTCCTGTGAGGAGTTTTGTTCCATTGACTTCAGCTCATTATCCGGAATCAAGACTTAGAAATTATTTAGTACCTTGGAGCTTACATGCCTCAATGGCAGGTTTCCTCGCTTTCGACAGTGGGTTTAGATCATTGACCCTTGATCGAAAGATTCCATCAAATGTTCGACTTCAACTCATTTATTCACACTTGATGGATTGTACTATGGTACCTTGGGAGTCATTGACATCACTGGTGATTTCCTTCACAATTGTTAATGGTTTCATCAATGACCGGTAATCAAGTGGTTTCTACCATGTTCGACTTCAACACATGTAATCACATGGTTATATTCGTACTTTGGGCGATGATGTTGAAGACTCTGGATATCATCTTTGCGATCCAAGTTGCGATGGATTATGTATAATTTGTGACACATAGATCCACTATGTATGTCTCGTGGCTATGTCGTCTTGATTTGAAATTTATCGCATAGATCCACAATGTATTTCGGTGGCTATGCTATATTTTGATGGCATGGATCCACAGTGTATGATTGGTGGCCATGACCCACGTCTATAATGTCATCAGTATGTGATCTGAGTATGGGAATGCCTACCTTAGAATATATATATATGATATTCTGTAGATGCTTGGTTGTTTGCAGGTTTCTGATTAGGTGTGCTCTTGGTTCTCGACACACACATGCAACTTACAAAGTCTATCGGTTGTCACTAGTTCACACCTCATACTTTGGGGGGAATTCTGTTACCCATGATTTTGGTCATCATGATGATGTATTGATGATGGTGTACTCAGGCTCTTCATAAGAGCTTTCTCCTAAGAAAAGTTACTTTCTTCTCTTTCCAGAAATATCATTTTTGAAGGAGGTTCGCAGGCTGCTAATACATTTGCCTGGGAGAATGCATAATTCTTGCAGGTTGTCATAAGCCAGGGTGCGAGAATTTCTCACTGTGTTGAACTGCTAGGGTGAGAACTCTTTCTTAAGCAAAGAAAAAGATGAATTCTCAATGCTTCTAGAAGGGAATCTTCTAGAAGGATGAGATGGCATTCGAATGGTTATCCTAGTACTGGATTCCTTGATATTTTGGGATCATTCTTATCCAAGTAACTAATTCATTCTCTCCTATATATTGAGAGAATTATCATGGAAAAAGTTAAGCAAAGTTAAGCAAGATATTCATTTTATAATTAGTGAAAGAATTGTGTGAAGGACTGATGCTACAGTAGCTTGGAGACTCTAGCAAGTTCATCTAAAGGAGTCGATCTTCTTCATGCAAGTGAGCAAGTGTGTGTGTCAGATCCAAGGGCCATCGAAAGGAAGTTTGCAACATCAAGGGTCAGGTCGTAATATTTACTTTCCATTAATATGATACAGTAATATGTCCCTTTTCCATAAAGCTATTTCCACTTTATTGTATAATTCCTTGATCATATACATAGATTAACTATTGAATAGATTGTGCTTTCTTCACTTTGGTTGGTTTGTGTTGTCTTGGTCTTGACTGCACAAGAGCACTGGAGTGAAGTGGGAGCAACAGAGACCATAGGAAGCGATAATAAGGTATGTTATTATTTCTCGCCTCCTATTTAATTCAATAGTCAAAATCTAGGAAAAGAGTATTATTCTGTCTTGCTTTGTTCTAGATCCAAGTGGATCTAGGGAGATCGGTTTGTGTCTACACTTATGGATTTATCAAATAACATCTATATAGAGTAACACAAGGACAAGGTTAGGATTGAAGTTGGATGAATACAAGGGATCAATTACCAGAAGTAAAAGAAAGCAACTATGTATTCTAAGAAGTGGAAAACATATTCCTAAAACATCTCTTGACATGGTATATGACATTACCCTGTAGGTAAACTGGCTCATTTAATGACCTCAAAGCCATGTTCCTGAATATGTTCACCCCTCCAGTTATATATCATACCCTTCTCACTGATTTCACCTATATTGGTTTAAGGAAGAATGCGAGAATATGAGATTTTAATCTTAGGTTCAATAATACCTCGAGTAAGATTCTAGAAGATAAAATACCTAATGACCCATTCATACTCGGTTGTTATAAGAATGTGATGCCCCCAAATGTAAAATATGTTATCAGAACATCCTAGATGGATACCTTTGAGGAAGAAACGATTAAATCCATTGAGATGGAAGAAATTATTATTGAAATGGGCGTCAACCTTGACAATATCCTAGGAAAAGTACAAAGGTTGTTGGGGGGCTTAGGTATTTATAATCAAGGAGCCTCTAGCTCAAGAAAGAATGAAGAACTGAAATCATGACCGACCCAAAATCAAACAATTGGAGGATAATTTTTCAAGGGAACCATACCAAATGTGAAGGTAGATGCTATTGCAGCATAAGAAACCAAGCAAAGAATTGAAATTTCACAAATGAATAGAACCATCAGAAAAATGAAGAGTGAGATAAATAGATTAAGAATGGGGGACAATTATGTATCAAATATGAGAATGTCGTTCCAAGAGTAAATAAGGAACCCTCCCCAAGAGAGAAGAGTGAGGTTTGAAAACACTAATAATCTGCAAAGGCCAAGGGTTCCCAAGAAACCAATCTCCAATGTAGTTGTTCTAGATGATGTATATGATGAGCAAATGGTTGAGCAAGGGAACTACTATTTACCTGATGAAAGTTTTGAAAGTGTACATATGGATGGATGTGAGACGTCAATGTATATATTTTAGGAAGGTGACAATGACCCCGACCCACAAGAGAATGTTTTCTAGACACGAGCGTTTGTAAATAAATCCAAGAATAAGAATGACTTGGAAAGAGAAAACGAAAAAATATAAAGAAAAAAGAAATGATAAAAAGGAAAATGAGAATGTGACGGATAGCATTGGAAGAAATAACCAACACCTGATGTCAAACCCCACCCAAATGAAATACAATGTCATAGAGGACTTGAGTAAAATAAGGATAACTCTTCCTTTCACATAAGTGGTGAAGATTCCCCAACAAAGGGAAAACATTTTGAGATTGTTGGATGATCAATCTAGAAAAATGGAAGGTGTTGTAACAAGTGTAAAACAAAGATAGAATAAATCAACAGTCAAGTTGAGAGGTAAAATCCCTCCCTTTTATATTTCAATTCAAAATCATGATGTTGCACTTCATAATTATTTAGTTGATACTGGCACGACCAATAATATTATGCCACTAGCAGTCATGGAGGAATTGGGCATGAACTACGCCAAATATTATGAGACTAGTGAAAGTATATATGCAATTGATTCCAGACAAGTTCCATCTTATGGAGAAATCAAAGAATTTTATGCTTGGATCATGGTGGCTCCCCATATTATTACAGTTTTCAATATTATTGTGGTAGACCTTCATCCTACATATGGAGTTGTTTTAGGAAGAGATTGGTCATCTATGATTGGAGGATACATAATGAACGATGGAAGTAGCATGATGTTTCCAAACAAAGAAGGAGAAATGATTAAGATTTGTTGGCCCTTGACCAATTTTCGAGGATCCTTGGTCATGTTTGACCTACTTTTGAGACTTCAACAAGCTGTCAAAGGCAGAGTGCAAGTCGAAGTGGAGATCGTGGGATCTCGACCCATTTTTAGGGATTTTTGGGTTTTGGGCCCAAGTAACAGGTATGGGGATGTCAACCCATGGGTTTACCCATGTTTTGGCCCTTTTTGTAATGTATAAATAGAAGTCTAGGTGATGTAAGAAAGGGAGAAGGGTTTTGGGTACCATGCTAAGTGCTAAGTACAGATTGCAAATGCTTCATGCATACTATGTGGAGAACTTGCATAGCTAAGTGCAAGTGACTGTAAGAGATTGTATAAAGGTTTTGTGTTGTGACCTAGCTCGGGGAAGGAGGATCTAGCGAAGTGTGTGTGGATCTCTTGTCCTACATGGAGTAGGATTTTGAGGTTCTGTGCATGTAGCTGATTGACCGAAGTTAATAAAAGAGAAGAAGAGTTGGTGGGCATAACCCCAGGTTGGGGGTGAACAACGTATATGATGTGTTATGGTTGCTCTGTGTTTTATGGTTGTTTTATTTTTTATGTGATTAATGCTTAGTGCATTGATATAGGTTGCATGCATGTAACACACCCACCATCAAAATTTTAAGAATTATGGGGTTAATCTCCCACCTCTTGAGAAATCCCCCTTAAAAAGGGATTGCAGTAGCGAGCTACTCATCCCCGATGCAATATTGGGGTTTGGGATTTCGGACTTCCCGCCGTAGAGAGTCCCTGTCCTCTCAATTCCCGATTTGCGATGAGCTCTTTCTCTGGTCTTAGCCCCCCCCCCCCTTTGGATAGGCTTTCTAGTCCGCATGACTAGTTCCTATATGACCGCAGTCATATGCTCCCGTCGGAGTTTCGGGGTTTGCGATGTCACCATGTTTATGTCCACGGGACTCGTGATTCTATGATCCCCGATATGTCCTTAATGCATTAGCCCTCTAGGCTAGCTCCGTTCTCATGTGACCGGCTACTATATGTCCACTGCTCTATAGCTACCCATCGGGGTTTCGAGGTTTATGTTTTCACGATGCACAAGCCTTCACAAGTTCCGATTCCCCGATCCCCGATGCCACTTGACATAGATTCACGGCCAAGCTTGATATTTCGACATATGTCCCATGTTCTGGTGCCCATGGCCCACACTCCTTATGATGGCGTGGAGTGACACCTATCCTCCACTGGAGTGCTATGACTAAGGGACCATCACGTTTTGGGGTTTCGGGCTTCCTCCTGTCGTGGGTTTCTTGTTATCAAGAACCCCAAGTTGCCGAACCCCGATCCCTCGGGATATTCTGACATGCGTCCTCGTCATGAACGACTCAGATCTCATCGGGAAGACGCGTATAGCGGTTTCAATATGTAACGGTTCTATACTCCCTAAATCTCCGATGGTAAAAATCCCGACGCCTCCCAAACGCTGACACGTATCCCGCCGAGATCAACGGTTAGGATCCATTCTCGGGATATCGAGGCTTTTGATATCATGGTTGTATTGTTCTCGGGAACTCCGATTTCCCGACTCGCTCTAGATCACTGACATCTGTCCTCCGAAGATGGACGGCTCAGATCGCATCGGGAAATCGCATATCGCGAGTTCACTCGACAAGATTTCCTAGTACTCGAAAACTCCGAATTCCCGATTCGCGACCCTTCCGGATCTACTGGCACACGTCCTCCAAGAATGGATGGTTTAGATCCTATCGGGAAATCGCGGATCGCAGTTTCACATAACAAAGTTTCCTTGTATTCGAAAACTCCAAATTCCCGATTTGCGACTCCTCGTGATCCCCGTCCACGTGTCCCTGTGGAGATCAACGGCGGAGAATCTCTCTTTGCACACTAGGGCTTAACTCTGATGCAACTTCTCAAGATATGAAGGCGGACGGGACTATGACCTAAAGACCCAACGGTTCAGATCATTTCCTCGCGTGCCTACCCTTGCACCTAACCCCTGCGCAATTTCTCCAGATCCAACGGCTGACGGCTAGTTGGACCGATATCTAACGGTCCAGGTTCGTACCTTTGGGTCTTGGAGTTTACGATTCCAATTTCCCGTTGTCCACGATGATATAGGACAAGGGGCAAGGTAGGTAACACCTGTGTTACTTTCATACATATAATGGTCGTGGATGACTACGGACCCTCCGACGAGATCTCATCCGTCGACATATTTGTCGCACAACACTACTATCTTGGAACCTCAATAGGATTGTTCTTCCTCGTACAGGGTTAATAAGGCCGGTGCATTCAAATCCTTATTCAGGGTTCTGGGTGCACCTTTCCAAGGAGGGAATCTCTATGAGGAGATCCTTACCGGGTCATTCCCGAGAGCAGGTAAAGGAAGATAACTTCCCGAGGGCAGCTGGGCATGGTTAGCTTCATTTTATCGACGTAATTCGTGCATGATGTCCTTTGTAATAAGCATATATCAACTTAATCACATCAAACACTATGCGGACACCCGTATGTTGTAATTCTTCACAATTTGACAAGTTCTACGAACTAACATCTATCCCATATTAACAATTGTTGTACAGACAATTCCTTCACAGGAAACATTTACAATTCCACAGTCCATGAATATATGTGACAGCATATAAATTTCACAATGCAATATAAGTAAAACACTTATCAGATATCACTTCAGTAATGGAAGGGACTGCTGAGAGGGGTGCTCGTTTCCACCCAACCATAGGCATAGCGACTCCTACTGGATTTACCACTAGCCACCCCCGAGCTGAGACCACGATGTCTTGAGACCTGCGTCTCTCTGTCTGCTAGTTCCCAAGAGCGAAGGTTGCAATCCTTCCTCTCTACGATCACTTACTCTGTGTAAAAAAATTACCAAAGTTCCCCTCGCGTCTGCCCCCCTTCAATCGTTTCAGCCATACGCCTTATCCTCTCGCGAGGTTGCGTGTGGCACGATTTTCCTTGCACTGATCAGGCTTGACGTCCCTACGGATGGGCGGTTCACCATCCCATCCCTCATCAAGAAATCCTCCTACCAGTCTGCGAGCCATTAATTTTCAGGGCCAGCGAGCCGCTTTTGGTTCTCCAGGCCAGTGGAGTCCAAATACGGTATTAAATTCTCAGTGGAAGTTAACGCCCCTTTTTCAAGGTGCCCTCCACCACCATCATGGTCTCTTTTCCGCACATCCCCTCTCAGCAGTTCACCAATAAATTCAAACTATCATTTACATTCATTGACCTCTTCCTGCAGGTCCATTTACAACACATATTCATACTTATGAGTTTTGCCATAGTCCTTGGCCAGTTCAGTTATATTTACAATCTGGGGGAAACAGGGTGTTACAATGCATTTGATATAGTAGCTTAGTGATTAGTAATGTGAATGAATGCTAGATCTGATTTGTTCTATTATGCTAAGTGCTTCTATATGTTAGATCTGGTTGAATACTGTGTTGCTCTGTAATTAGGGTTTTCTCTGCAAAGTGAATACTATGAACTATGACTGCTAAGTGTTCTGTTAAGGTGTTGTAATCATAGATCGGTGTCCCAACTAAGGTTGTAGACATCTGATTCCTGCAACCACCCTTGCCTCTACCTCGGGTGAGACTTCATCTTCTTTGCAGGTGTTGTTCAAAGGGTCAGTAGTTAGGTTTTTATTGGTGCGTTGTTGTAGCATTGAACCCTGGGTCTACCCCTGTGCCAACAAATGGTTTTGTTTTTGGGACCTAAAACTGTGATTGTTGGGAACTGAAGAAAATAAAGATCTGTCTGTAGATCTGTTGCTTTAGTGCACAGTAGTATACTTGACTTGTGAAGCTCTGTGCTAACAAGAAAAGTTAGATTTAAAGAAAAGAGGTAAGATCTTAAATCTTTGTTCTTTGTTAAAGGTAAGAACAATGAAAAGTTTTGATTGAAAAAGGTAAGATAAGTGGAAATTTTTTTTTCAAAAGTATGGATCTAGGTATGTTTGATAAAATTTGTCCTAGCTTGAAAAGTAGGGCACGACTAGATGAAAGAAGGTTTGATATTAGTAGATCTCATAGAAATAATGAAAGATATATTATTCCTATGCATAGAAAGAATGTTTGGACTAACAAATGGATGCAGGACCCTAGAAATAATTTTTTGCAGGTTAGCTACTATGATCCTAGTGCACAATACAAGAAAGGTTGGGGATAATTTGAGAGAAAGAGAGGATTAAACCTTTGTTATAATTGAAGAAGACTAGGACATCTTGCTAAGGAATTCCCTAGTAAAATACCTAGTTGTCTTTGTTGTAAATTTGTGGACCATGAAGTTTTTGATTACCCTAGAATGATTGCTAAGCTTGAAAGAATGAATATGAGACAAGAAAACCCTGAGAAAATTCAAGGAATTGAAACCACGACATAACCCTAGAAAGAATCAAAGATTGTATTACTGCAAATGAAAGAAACCCTGAATGATCACCGAAATATCAATTTATCAGAGATCTTCAAATAAAAAGAATGGATAGAAACAAGAATAGGAGACTTCGACATTGACTGTGTTCTGGATGAGGAAACACAGGTGAATATCATGACAGAAAGAACTTGGGAAATTTTAGGAAAGCTTGCCATGATTCCTTCATTAAGAGGAATATGATTATTTAGCAGAAAACTGATAACCCTATGTGGAAGACTCACCCAGATATCTATGAGTGCTCATGGAACTTTGACAGAGGAATATTTTGAGGTTTTTAAATTCATTGAAAGCATCGCCCCATTCACTATGTTACTAGGAAAAAATTGGATTGAGAAGGATCGTCTCAGAAGAAAAGAAGAGGAATCCCTAGAACAAAAGAAGAAAGAATTAAAATATTTCATGACTAGGAGGATAGCGCTCTTGATTTAAGAATAGGAGAACATATCAAAGTTGTCTAGAACCAACAACTTGAACATTGGAGTTGATATAACAGAAGAAGACTCATCGAAGAATGGATCACCTACTCTGGACAAAGAATAAATATTACTCTCTAACCCTATGAAAGAATCTCAACAATGCGAATTTACTATGCCAAAAGGAGATAGGAATCATAATGGAAAGAAGAATACCGAGACAAAGATCACAGGAAAGAAGGCCAGAAGTCTTAATAAGAAGAGAGAAAATATAGAAAATGTTTAGAATGTTCCAGAAAGGATTTCGCAGAAGGAAGGTTTGGAAAACTCGAACTTCCTTGAGATATCAAAACAGCGCAACATGGAAAAGCAATATAGTCATTGAAAGCATTATAACCATTAGATCGACACCCCGAATGGTTAGAACATCAATTATGGCCAGAAATATATCCATTAGATAGTTTGGACCATGCTGCAAAAAATAGAACCACATTGATGAAGGCATCTCATCCGTTGGAGAGATCCGTTACACTGTTGTCTACTTATTGCGTCAATTGTTACACCGAAAACACTTTTGCAAATTGTATCCTAGCCAACACATTGCTACTACATTGTGTTTATTGAGATCGACCTCTATTCTATTTCTTTGAGAAATCATTCATCCACCTAAGTTATCCTATCTAAGAGTGCATGTCGGACAAGCTCATCAACACAGAGAAAGTCATCGAAGAAGTTATGGTTACCTTATGGATGAAAAGGTAATGTCTGTCGAAGCCCAAGATTCATCGACTAGAGGAGTGCAAGCCTCCTCGTCGACTTCTCGTGGTTCTAGACCATCCTGACCTGCAACAGAAAAGAGAACCAAGCACCGAGATGACTTGGCAAACACAAAGTTAATCCCAACTATCCTGCCTAACTACATCCTGCCTTTGGCTGACATGGTGAGTTGTGATAGTGCCCCAAGAGACTTTGATTACACCATGTTTACTGCGTACCTCCCGAAGGGGATACGTGCATTTAGAAAGAAGCAGGATAAGATCGCGACGTTGAATTTCAAAAACTTCAACCTAGGGGATGAAAAGAACTACAACATGCTCACTCCTTACATGTATTTGACTAGGACGAAGGGGAAGAATTCAAAAATTATCCCCCAACCATGGACTATGAAGCTCACACAGTCCACCCTCTTGAATGTGATGAAGATTACGCACTTTGGAAGGCTCTAGGAGGTTAACGCATGTGTTAATATCCTACTATCATGTTACCATGGCAGCTATCTATGGCTATACCAATGCATCATAGTCAATCCGATGTTGATCCATAGGATCACTGGATTGAGAATATAGGGACCCGACCCACAGGACTTCTACCCAGGGAAGGCTAAAGATCGTGCATTAGCACAGAAGATCAAAGACACATATGGCGATGTAGAAAAGGAGATGTGAGGCTACAAGGTACCTTCCATCCAAAATGGCACAGTGCACCTAGCCTGACAATTGATCGCAAGAAATCTTGTGAGAAAGAACATACCTACACAGGTCACAAGGTTCATTTTTGACATCATCAAGACATGTGTAGAAAGACTCCAGATGAACTGGGCGAAGTACCTAGTCAACCAGCTAGAATTGGATTTCCACGAAGCTCAGGATCAAGGCTATGAGTTCCACTTTAGCTGGCTCCTGATCCTCATAGAATTTACTGCTTGTGATATGTCAAAAGGTGTGACCTTCCTGGACATTGAATCGTTTGAGCCACTCGCTGCGAGTTTCACCACTCTCTGGTAATCGAGCGATATGGGAAAACAGTGGTAGTCGAACGTATTATTCCACATGTATTATCTCTAGTTGAAGAGGGATATTGGGACTATCCCTCGCATGACGTTGAACACCCTGCACCATTTCATACCTCTCATGAAGTTACACATAGATCGAAACTTCATCTATATCACTGCGTGCACAAATGAGCATAAAGAAGAGCTCCATTCATATTATAAGCTCACAGAGGAGGAACTTGAAGAGATAACTAAGGATTGGTCAGCAAACCTCCTTATCCCTATTGACCCTACTAAAATGTCTGATCCTAAACTAATTGGCAACTCAAAGGCCACTCACAAAGAACATGACACACCTAGAACCAGCAGAAGGAAGAAGATTGGAGAAGTACAAAACCTCGACAATGCATAAGATGAGACTGCTTCAGTATCACCTGGATGAGGAGGTGATGATGAAGTAGATAGAGAAGAGACCAATGGAAAAGAAGATCAACATAAGCAAGGAAAAGTAACATCGCCTAGGGATCTTGTTGATGAGGCTGATCCCCCAAAGAAGAGAAAGTTTCCCCCCATGAAACCTACCTCACTAAACAATTCAAGAGCGAGAAAAACCATGATGCAAACTATGCTCACGGTCGATGGATTCAACTTCATCATCGTAGTAGCAGCAGATACCTCATAGGATGTCTTCCAGAAACATGAAGCCAAGAAGGAGGAGATGTACAACAGAATCGAGGTTGAACTCAGGGGGATACAACAGGCCCTTCAATCCATTCGTCTAGTATCCATTGTGACCCTGCCATCAGAAGCACCCAAGTTGGGAGATGAGCCTACCCAACTCCACAAAATAGCCGATGCAACCGAAGCTCACCTTCATCGAACACAAGAAGAAACAAAACATGCCACAAAGGCCCTAAAGCAAGTGCAAAAAGTAGTCATAGAGAAACATTGAGTTGCACAACAAGATAAGGTTTCTCTACAAACAAAGTTTGATGACGAGAAAGCACAAACTTAGCAAGAGAAAGAGAAGTTGCTCATCAAAAATTTTAGAGTCAAAGAAGCAGTCAGTAGATCACTTCGTTCTGTGACAGGCTTAGAACAAAAAGAGGAAGAACTAGTAGAGAAGCAAGTAGCGGAGCTTGTGGAAACTATCCAACAACTTCAATAGAGAATCACAGATCTCGAGCTATGAACAGTGCCCAACACCCCGCAGGATGTGAGAGATCAAAGAGAAGCAATCTCTCAAAGTAAAATTGAGAGAATCAAGGCCCTCTCCATGGAATGTAAACAACTAAGTGATCGCAATGCCCACACTTATGATCAACTCTCTAAGGATCCTAAATTGAAGGCACTAAAGTCACAGCTCCAGGAGGCAAAGCAATAAGAAGAAACAGTACAGGAATAGTTGAATCCCTGTCAGCAGTTGAGAGGATGAAGTGATCCCAAGAACAATGCACTACTCAACAACAGGTCCACACCATTCAAATAAAATTCATGGAAGTGACTCAGAGGCTCCAACCAATCCACGATGAGGCTTGCCAACTGTTCACAGAGATTGAAGGTCGAGGAGCAGAACTGGAGAAAGTCATCATTGCAGTTGAAAAACACTTAGAGGGACCTTTCAATGAAGAATTTATCCAAGAGTTTGTCAAGCAGGAGCCCTTGGCGCAACAGTAGGTCGAGGAATCTCAAGCCAAGGTCAAAGCAGCTCGAGCCAAGCTAGAGGATTTTGAAGTAGAGCTATCCATATCTTAGTGACTCAGGACGAGTCACATGTGAGTGTTGGGGGCATGTTGGCCCTTGACCAAGTGTTGAGGATCCTTGGTCATGTTTGACCTACTTTTGGGACTTCAATAGGCTGTCGAAGGTGAAGCACAAGTCAAAGTGGAGATCGCAGGATCTCGACCCCCTTTTAGGGATTTTTGGGTTTTGGGCTTATGTAACGGGTATGGGTATGTCATCCCATGGGTTTACCCATGTTTAGACCCTTTTTGTAATGTATAAATATAAGTCTAGGTGATGTAAGAAAGGGAGAAGGGTTTTTGGTACCGTGTTAAGTGATAAGTATAGATTGTAAATGCTTTGTGCATACTATGTGGAGAACTTGTAGAGATAAGTGCAAGTGAATATAAGAGACTGTGTAAAGGCTTTGTGTTGTGACCTAGATAGAGGAAGGAGGATCTAGAGAAGTGTGTGCGGATCTCTTGTCCTATGTGGAGTATGATTTTGAGGCTCTGTGCATGTAGTTGATTGACTGAAGATAATAAAAGAGAAGAAGATTTGGTGGACGTAGTCGTAGGCTGGGGGTGAACCACATATATGTTGTGTTATGGTTGCTCTCTACTTTATGGTTGTTTTATTGTTTATGTGATTAATTCTTAGTACACTAATATAGGTTACATGCATTTGATATAGTAGCTTAGTGATTAGTAATGTGAATGAATGCTAGATCTAATTTGTTCCCTTATGCTAAGTGTGTCTATATGTTAGAAATGGTTGAATACTGCGCTGCTCTGTAATTAGGGTTCTCTCTACGAAGTGAATACTGTGAACTATGAATTCTATGTGCTTTGTTAAGGTGTTGTAATCACAGATCCATGTCCCAGCTAAGGTTGCATACATTTAAGTCCTGCAACCACCCCTGCCTCTACCTCGGGTGAGACTTCATCTACTTCACAGGTGTTGCTGAAAGGGTCGGTAGTTAGGGTTTTTTTGGTGTGTTTTTGTAGCATTAAACCCTGGGTCTACCCCTATGCCAAAAATGTTCCTCGTGAACCCAAGAGACCCTTCTCTTTAAAAAAGAAGGATAATGAATTAATGGAATATTATATAGACGTTGGGATCAGAAAACATGTTATCATAGACATGGAACAGGTTGAAAGCCTGGAGAAAATTCAATGTATGGAGAATGAAGAGCATTCGCTTGAAGGTTATTGAAGGATGTCATTCAATGGATCTTGCTCAAGTTCTGGGAGTGGGTTTGTAATTGTTCTTGTAAGTCCGGGAAAGATTGTGCATCCACATGCTATCAAAATTGAATTTGCATGTACCAATAATGAGGCAAAATATGAAGTTTTGATTCCGGAAATGATTCTTGCACAATAAATGAATATAGAACATCTAATTGTGACTGGTGAATCTGATTTGGTAATAAATCAAGTTACCCGGAGCTATAAAATAAAAAAGGAAAGACTCAAATTATATTTCAAAAGAGTTAACGAATTGATGGAATCCTACATCTCTTTCAACATCTCTTTCATCTCAAGGGATAAAAATTAGAAGGCAGATTCATTAACTTTGGCAGCCTCATTGTCAAACCTGAATGATGTTCAGGGAAAAAAATATTTTCAAGTAAAAAGAATATTCTGACCTTTTGTATCTAATAACCAGGAATATTTACAAGTATTTGAGAATGATGAAGAATTGGAAATGTTTTTTATGAATGATGATGAAGATGAAGACAGTCACATAACTACTATCCCGATGAATTGTATTCAATACGAGTCTCTTTCTAAAAGAGATGATCATGCTAAAAACCTCCTGGAAGAGGCGTCGCTTAAAAAGGTCCAAGAAACAAGAAAATTTAACATTGGAATTGATAGTTCCCCAAAATATGTCAATTTGGGGGTTAATTTCACAACAGATGAAGTTGATCAATATGTCATGTTATTTAAATAATATATTGATGTGTTTTCATGGAGCTATGATGATTTGAAGGCATACAATAAAACAATATTTCAACACATTATCCCCTTGAGAGAAGGGGTGAAGCCTGTCAAGCAGAATATAAGAATAATGAACCCCAAATTAAAACTGTTGGTAAAGGTTGAATTGGAGAAGTTAAGGAAGGCTGGAATAGTATACCCCATTATACATTATGATTGGATTTCAAACCCTGTAATAGTAAGAAAGAAGATTGGGGAGATCTAGATGTGTGTAGATTTTAGAGATCTTAACAAATCAAGTGTAAAGGATAATTATCATTCACCTAACATGGAGTTTCTTCTCCAACAAGTCATGGGATCAACCTGTATGTCCATCTTATATGGTTTTTCTGGGTATAATCAAGTATTAGTTGTTGAAGAAGACAAAACAAAGACAAATTTCATAACACCTTGGGAGACATATGCATATGCTAGGATGCCCTTTGATTTAAAGAATGCAGGAGCTACATTTCAGAGGGATATGGATCATGCTTTTGAGGGATTGATAGGAAACTTCATGGTGGATTTTCAAGATGACCTGACAGTACATTAAAAAAAAGGAGCGATCACATCCATCACCCGAGGAAAGTTTTTGACAAATGCATATTATATTGTGTTTCCTTAAATCCAAAGAAATGTTTATGTGTTGTAACTCAAGGAAAATTATTGGCTCATATTGTGTGCAAGGAAGGGATCTATATAGATCCAAAAAGAGTTAAATCTATAAATGAACTCAACCCCCCATCATCTAGGAAGGGAGTTCAATCATTTTTTGGAAAGATTAACTTTGTACGAATATTTGTCCCTGACTATGAAAGTATTGTGAAGTCGATTAATTTATTATTGAAAAAGGACCAAATGTTTGAATGGATAGTGGATACACAAGAAGATTTTAATAATATCAAAAGGGAAATCACTAAAGCTCCAGTCCTTACTAGCCCATATTTTCAGAATGAATTCATCATTTATTCATTCACTACGAAAACAGTGGTTGCATCCATTCTTACTTAGTGAAATACCAAGGGTGACGAACTGTCAATTAGCTTCATGAGAAAGACCCTTCATGATTATGAATTGAGATATTCAGAGTTGGAAAAAAAATCCCTATCTCTTGTGAAGGTGGTGTCACACTTTCGGACTTACATATTAAATTCTTATGTCATTGCTTATGTTTCATCCTCTCCTATGAAGATGTTTTTAAATTGGAAATTAAGAGAAGGAAAATGGGAAAATTGGATAGAAAAGATTCAAGAATATGATATTGAAACTAAACCTTTAAAGGCAGTCAAAGGAAAGGGTTTATGTAAGCTCATTGAAAATAGTGATTCTTTGGATGCAATGATTTCAATATCAGTAGGAGAACCCATGGCATATTCAAAATGGTATAGAGATATTGTATTCTACTTGAGGTCCGGATAATTCCCAGTCACCATGAACCCTAAAGAGTGAAAAACATTGAAGATCAAGTCAAATCCATATGTGTTTATTGTCGATATATTGTTTAGAAGAAACTATCATGGTATATTTTTTATATGTGTTGATGAAAAGAAAGCTCAAGAATTAATGAGAGAATTCCATGAAGGAATATGTCGTGGAAATTTTGCACCTATCGCCACTGCCCATAAGATAATAAGAGTTGGGTTTTACTGGCCATCAATTTTTAAAGAATCATATGCTACAATAAGGAAGTGTGTATCTTGTCAACAATTTTCAGGGAAAAAGAAAAAATCTGCAATGCCATTACAACCTATATCTGTAGAACAATCATTTTCACAATGGAGACTCGATGTCGTTGGGCCAATAAACCCAAATTCAATCAAGGGACAAATATATATTCTCATCGCTACAGATTATTTTACAAAGTGGCCAGAAGCAGTGACATTAAATAGGGTTGATTTTGAAGAGTTGATTAAGTTTCTCAAAGATAATATTTTGTTAAGATTGGGTGTCCTAAAAAAATTCATCACTGATAATGGTTTGATTTTCGTTGGCTCAAAATTTACAGATTTTTTTGGATAATATGTAATTGTTATAGGGAAAACATCGAACTATTATCCACAAGGGAATAGTCTTGCAGAATGGTGCAGACCCCTGACCCTCGGGCCAAGATCTGCACAGGATCGTTCTAAATTTTCCCCTGTGTTGGATTGACTCTTTGATTTTTCCCATAGGAAATATCTCACACTCACAAGGGTGTATCCACAGGTCCTTATAATTTATTCCTGCGTGATTAAGCACAAGGCACTAACTCTAACCACTTGACCAACAAATATGATCGTGACCTTTTCCCGAAAAGGAATTTCGGGTTTCACAACTTCACAAATCTTGTTGTAAGTTCATTGACGCTTCAACCCCCGAAACCCAAAATGTTAATGAAGGTTGACTCCTTTAATAAGACAAGCACACGCCACCTATTTCCCACTAGTTCCAACTTTTTGGGACTTGAGCGAACACCCAATAGTCGTTCCTCTTCCCTTATGATTCCTCGAATTCTGAAATGTCGAATTTCCGAAATTTCTCCTTTTATGAGATTAACGGTTGTGAGCCTACCTTGATCCAACGTCTCAGTTATTTTTAGGATCTCAGGCTTTCTGGATATTTTAGGATTTCACGAACCGAGAGTTCACGATGCAGTGACTCCAAAATCACTTGCTTCTCCAAACCCCAAACTACGAAATAGTGGAATTCACATGTGAGATCAATGAACCACGTTGATCCAAATCTGATGGTCTAGCTTCTTTCGGGATTTCGCAAACCAGGAGTTCACGAAGAAGCGACTCCAAAATCACTTGCTGCTCCAAACCCCGAACTCCAAAATAGAAAAATTCAAGCGTGAGATCAACGGCTCCTGTTGCTTCTCATCCAATAGTCGCTTCTCCTCCTAAGCTTCTGAATGCTAAAAGACGCTTAGTCTTAACCTACTCACAAATCTATGATATCCAATGGTCCACGGGATTTCTGCACTTCCCCATGAAGAAATTTCACCATCTGTTCACTCTTCTCAAGGATCTCTAGCCAAAATGACTTGGCGTCCTTCCACCTGAACTTGACCTCTGCGAGACGATTTTGATCTCCACCTCCCTTTGAACACTTCAAAGGTGCTATCCCTCTTGAGCTCTCGCTTTCCAATTCAAGTCTTCAAAAGGAATCATGCTCACACTCCTTGCGACGAACTTTCCACTAACCTCTGGTTATTTGAGTCTTCAACTCTATGCACTCTTTACAGCATTAGTCCTTCAACCTTCACCTTAGTTGATAAGTTCTAAGGCTTCAACTAGCCTATGCACACCTTGCACGGCTCTGTGCTTCACCTGCACTTCTGCTGGTATGAGAAAAATAGTATCTCTCCTGAGCTTTCTGAGATAAAACTCAGACCCACATCTCCGCACACCTTGTGGACGTTCACTGCACTCCTTGTAGGAACTTTCAGGAAGAGAAACAATTGAAACTCATTCTTATTCTCTCTCAGACTTCATACATTCAACATGAAATAATACACACAACATAGCATTGAAACAAATGCTTAGCAGAGAAAACAAAACAATTGTGAACATGCCATTTAACTAATGTAAACAGTAAGCATCATAACATCATGAAAATTGATTCAAATCTTTATATATTAACTCAAGTGTTCTTGTACATGGGTTCTTCTCTACAGCTCTCTGCTACAGTTCAACAGCTTGCAGAATTCTCCCTATTGTTAATTCTCTTCCTTCCTATTGATATAAGGGTGAGGATGTCTATAATTTGTTTTCCCTCTTACACTCTTAAATTGTCTATTCTATTAAATTACATCCACCTACTTTCATTAAACAAACTTAAATGCCTATTACATCCAACAGATGAGATCAGTCGCTCAATATCTGTTCACAACTCCAAGATATAAATGTAAGTACGCTTCCCCTAGTTATTACATTAATATACATTTATTAATCTTCAAAACATTTCAAAATGTGTGTTGGTGCTTTTCCAGTTGTCTCTCTCCTTTACACTTGCTTGGATGGCCGCTTACGATGCTCCTGCATCACAGAATCCACTAATAAGACACTCATTTAGATATTGAAGAAAATTATTGACAAGAACCAAAGGAATTGGAATTTAAAGTTGATTGAGGCATTGTAGGAAAGCAGAACGTCTCTGAAAGACATCACTGGAATGTCTCTGTATACAATGGTTTATGGGAAAGAATAAAATATTCCAATTAGCCTTGAGCTCAATGCCTTGACTTTTGTATTCAATACAAAAGATGCAAAATACAACTCACCTATGCAAAATAGGGTCAACCAATTATTGAAATTGGAGGAAGAACAAAGTAAATCCCTAAATAGAACTTCTCAGAGATGGTAGAGTATCAAAATATATTTTGACCAGAATGAAACCGTAAAGAATTTTCAGAATGGGGAACTAGTGTTACTCTAGAACAAAGCTAAGGAGAAACCATCGATGCACACAAAATTCGAAGCAATCTGGATTTGACCATACATCATCGAAAAGCTCTTGGGTTTTAATTCTTATATGCTCAAAGACATGAAGGGTAAAATATTAATGCTTCTTGTTAATGGGAAACATTTGAAAGCTTTATTCACCTAAAATTTACTCATTTCTCTGTACATAATTTTTCATTTTCATTTATTCAGTTTGGATATTATTACCTTTGACTCCATAGCCCAATAGATGGAAGCACCTAGTCATGAAGATTTTGTATTCTTAACAAACCACAAGGGGGTTATCATCCCACAGTTGGAGCCAATTGTTGAGATCAATTCCTTCTTCCAATTTTTCTTTCCTTTTCTATTTTCCTAACTTATTTTTTCCATTTATTTTCCCTCTTCTATGCCTACTCTTGTTTCCGCATTTCCTTTTTTTCCCTTCTTCTATCCCTTTCTAGTTACCATACTTAGTTGTATTTAAAAAATTGATGAGTTCATGGGTTAGTGGACCTTCATTTCCATCCACTTTCCTATGTCATGAGTCCAACCGACCACCTTGCTACAATATACTTAGCCATTTTTGCAACTTTGCGGGTTCATGGATTCAAGCCTTCATCCTCCAAGTTCCACGATATCCACTTTACACCCAAAATTTCATGATCTACATTATGACCATCATATTTGTTGTGGGTATCGAGCCCGTAAGTATTTCATTTCTCCTACATGCAAGACCGACCAAACACTTTTCAACACTTAGCTTATTTTTTATCATCCATAGACGCGGGTTCGCGGGTTCCCTAGTTCATGAAAAGCTCCATATTCAAAATTTCTCTCGTCCGTCCCCTCCATATTCATGATTTTCCCAATATGAATTAAGTGTGGTTTAATGCTAATAATTGATCATGTAGGCTCCAAAAATATCACCATTAATAGTGAAGGGATCGAGGATATTTCTCATTACATTTCATTAAAATGCTATTTTCCAAAGGTTATATTATATTCATCTCTCCAAAATGATTCATTTCAACTTATTATCCAGTTGAAAGAATACTCTTGTCAACCTATGGAAGAAATAGATAGACATCAGTTATGTGGTGATACTTTAAATATCTTTGGTCGTAAAGACAAGAACTTTCAGTGGTCCAGAGCATATTCATATTACTCCTCTCCTCCTGCACAAAAACATGTAATTTGGGCATCCAGAATTGCTCGCGCCATATTTGTTCTTGAGGTATTTGACTATAAATAAATTTTTGCATGGTGCATGGAGAAGTATGTGCCAATCTAGAGAAATATACAACTCCAAGATCATTCTCTGATTTCCCTTTCACCGCAAGTCTTTTGCAAGATGTTGAATCTCTCAGATCCGACACTTACCCTCAAAGGAGAAGACTGTAGATATTTCTTGAAGAAACATAACAATAGCCTTGACCTCCTTCTTGAATATTTGGAGAATCCTATGTCTATTCTAGAAGACATAACCAGGATCTAGGTCGACTCTTTAAAAACCCATTTCAAGAAAACACATGGTTTTTTACCAGGTTGGTAGGTCAGTAATGCACTACTACCATTTCTCACATGATTCTATATATTTTATATTTTATAATAAAACAACAGGCCATGTTTGACTGAGAAAAATTGATTTCTATCGAAATCTTGTCCCGGTTAGCACATTGCAAAAAGGATAAAAAACATTTTATGGCATCCTATCTGATATTCATTATAGTTTATTATTGTCAATTCCCAAAATTGACCATCAGTAAGAGTGTGAATCATGAAAAAGATCTGGTTACTGTTGGGCTCTAAAGATGCCCTAAAATATAACCTCTATGCATCATCCAAAGGTAGGTGTTGGAACAAGAGTTTTACTTGTCGCCTACATAGGTTCTTACCTTCCATTTTCAATACCCGTCCTCCAGAGATAAAACCACTGCAAAGGGACAACATTTGTAACCAAAGGAACGAAAATTGTTCCATTCAAATGAACAACGAAAGGAACAAAAATTGTGACAAGGGAACGACAGTCATTATATTGGGTCGAACTAATGTTGAATTAATTGATTTGTACTACTTGCCCAACTATCTAATTTGTCAACCGAGGGTTCATAAACTGACGAAGCACACACAAAGTATATGCAATATTGAAGCGAGACTAATCTAATCTAATGTTTAAGCTACAACTGAAATTGAATCATTAATCTAACACACGAATGAAATAGAATCATTAATCTAACACACGACTGAATTAGAATTAGTAATCTAACACACGATTGAAATAGAATCATTAATCTAACACATGACTTGGAATTGAATTAATCTAGTTGTGTAAATGAAATTAATCTAGGAATGAGAAATTGTGTGAAGGAAATTAATCTAGAAATGGAGAACCACATGAAGGAAGAGCAGATACAACAAGTGAAAAGTTGAATGACATAAAAACATATGAGAGCTCTCACCAATGAATAAATCTTACATTCAATAATCAAATCAATCTTCATAACAGAATAATAAAAGCATGAAAACCAAAACCATGAATCAACACTAAGAATCCCTTTCTCTTTCAAATCCTAATGACTACTCTGATTCTAATTACTTGATTACTACATTACTTCATATTCTAATTGAATCCTAATTCCTATTGAATCCTCATGAAGAGAGAGCACTCTCTTTTATACATGAGAGCCTTGAAGATAATATAACCATCTCATTATTACAGATCCACTTTTCTCTCAACCTATTTCCCATTATTACAAAATATAATCCCTTCAAATCCTCACACATTTCTCTCATATATCTTGGATAAGATATTCCAACCAAATCTCCATGATCTTCTCCTTGGAATGGGCTTGAATTGTCTCCTCAAATATTGAAATGGTGGAGGAAGTATTCAAGAAGTCCTTTAGAAGTAATCCTTCACATATTCCTACACATTACAAAGCTCACGCATATTTGAGATATATATGAAAACATGTCAATTTTCTAACATTTAATCACAAATTCCCTTTTAATACTAAAATGAATAAAGTGGAGAACAATAAGGTGAAACCCAAGTATATTTATGGAAATGATATCATGAAAGGTTAATGGGGTGATGAAATGTGAAGAATGATGAAGGGAAAGGTAGATGAAAATAGGACATTTCTGAGCCCCAACAGTTACCTTCTCATATCAGTATTTATGGAGACATAAGACCCCTTTGTATTTTTATGAATTCTATAATGATTTTGTCTCAGTATTTAAGAGGTTTTTGTTGGGAGAGAATACTTCAAGGCTATCTGACCAGGATAAGAAATTTCTAGAGAAAAAAAGAACAATAGAACAAATGGAGAATCATAGTGTCATAAGGATATTTTGTTCCAAAGAAAATCCTTCTTTTCTCCCATATAATGTATCTAAAAAATTATTCATTACAAAGGTGGAAAGGATATACAACTTCTGGCTAATTTTTTTCCACAAAAAAAGGAAAAAGCAATTCATCCCTTTTCCATGGAAGATTGGATATTTCATATTCAGAAACATAAACAAAATTGATGAGTTTACAAATCACTTCAACAATGTAAGTTTAAAGTATTATGAAAATACAAAGGGGTTTGATCCTAACAAAATCTTTGTGGAACATATGTTGTCAGTATGATTGGGTAACTCGTTCATCCATACTATCTTGAATGAAGAATAAGATAACACTCAAAGTACTCTGGTACACAATGTTGGGGACTTAGAAATAGTACTCAGTACTAACGAGTTTTATAAGAAAAAAGAAAAGGGTCCCAGCAAAAGGAGCACCTAGTCTCTAGTTGTTACTCCCAAAAATACCACATCCCAAAGAAATGCTCTAATGGATAAACCCAGTTAGAAATATTTCCAACAGTAGTTCAAGCGGCGGAGGAGAAAAGAATCCCCCCTGTGGAAAAATCAAGAGCTCACATAAGATCCCTATGAGAAAAAAGAGGAAGAATTTAGTGTAAGAGGAAGAAGACAATCTTATAAAAAACGACATCAATAGATTTTCTCTAGAAGACATGAAGCTTGAGGTATATATTGAGAAAATATTTCCCACAATTGATCAACCGAGAAATATGGACCCAAAAAAATAATCATTAGAGATCGTTGCAAATGAGACCTTCAGTGAAGAAGAGTCATTTACTTTCCAAAGTGTTGTTTTTTATAAGGAATTTAAAAAATTGATTGTAGAAAGAGGTGATTAGAAAAATAAGAAGGGAAAATCTCGCTTAGAGGTTGACCTGAAAAACATGTGGTCATCCCAAATCTCTAAAATTCATAGAGGAATCGGGGATGCTCTTGATGATTCTATTGATGGTCTGGAAGAAGAAAATACTAAGTTAAAAGAATGGATCAGAGAGTTGGAAAATGTCTTAATGCCTTTTCCCATCCTTCCAAGTCCTTTGTCAATGGTCAAACAAACTACACCAACCATTAAGTTGAAAGGATCTTCAAGTCTACTCATATTGGTCTAGAGTTATGTAGAAAATAATATTAAGAAGAGAATGTCACTAATAACATAAGCATGGGAAGTATCAAAAATATTGTTTCTTTTGGCTCAAGGGCACATGATTTTCATGAATATTTTCAAGTTGATTTGAAGAAAAAAGAATGATTTTACACTGATGTTGTCTTACCATTTGAAATTAAAATATCAAACATGAAAGAAATGAGAAGAAGAGAGGAGGATATGCCCTCTCCAAGTCGAATAAAACATCTAAATGCTTGATGGAAGAAAAATAGTAATAATTTGAGTAACATTGTTCAAGCTTGCAGCAAAGCCATACTAGAAAGAGAAGGATTATTTAAAAGAATCACAATGATAGATCTAGCATGAGGTACTAACAAGGTACAAGACCCTAAATTAATTCTCAACTCAATGTTTCTAACAAAGAAACAAGTTGACGAACAAGTTGAGATATTTAAGGGGTTATCAGCTGAAAAGTTTTATAGCATACTTCAATATAATGAAGAAGAAATAGAAAATTGGCCAGTTGATTATTCTATGAAAAGTCAAGATATTGAGGAAGAAGTACATGGTATGTCTCTTGAATTAAGAGACTTGGAAGGTGAATTATTCAACATTAAAATAGGCATGAAATAAACGTCGCACCAATGAAAAAATACATTGAAGATTGGTTCAAAAAGGAAATTGACAAATTAACCAAAGAAGGGAAAGAAATTGTTGAGATGGTTCTTGTAACTGTCAATGAAGACAATAAAAGTAAAGAAGAAAGCAATTAAAATGAGAGAGACCATAATAGTCAGTTCATGTTGATCAAATCTTTCTTTCTTTATCAGTTCTTTCATCCAGTTACTCTGCTTCTTTGACTAGAAAGGTTTAACTGAAATCTAATAACTTCTCCCTAGCTTCTTTCCAAGCCTTTCTACTCTGTCATCGCCCACCATCCTCCTTATACAACTTAATTCTTGTTCATATTTGATTTATGGTCCATGAGAGCCCCAATCCCAATCCTAAGGACAAACACATTTAAATTTCAAGGCTTTGTACCAGACTAAATATTTTTCAGAAATCCCAAGAGAACTATTTCGGGATCAGTTTTGACTGTATTTTATAACTTTGAGTTTTGAGTATACAGTATATAAGATTTATCTATAATTATATTTATTTGAGCTCCCCATGTGTTTACTCTATTAAAGTCATCTTATGCATGTAGACAATCTTATTTTATTTTATGTGATTAGAAATATTTAGTTTAACTATGATGGATGTGAGGAAAATGTTGTCTATCTTTTTCAAATATATGATGTGTGTGGTTCCTGGTCATCTCTCATGAAATATTTTTTGAAAACAAATTTTTTTATTTTACTGCAATCTTTATCTTCCTTTGAATATCACAGCGGACTTTCTCAGAGTCCAACATTATTCTCAAACTTTAGAATCCCAAAAAAATATTAAAACAAAGAGGAGTACCACCTCTATAAAAATGCAGGGGGATTTGTATCCCTGTGAGGTTGCCATTTCATTCCTAACGGATTCATGCATCAATAAAGGAGAACAAGGAAAACTTTTATATTGGGAACAAATAGTATTTACAATTGTGAACACAAAAATACTTTCAAATTTGGAATTGAATCCACTAGCAACATTCTACAACAATCTGGAATCTACAAGTTTTCTCTTTTTACATTTTTTTTCAGACTTAGAATTTTTAGCAAAACTGGCTATCTCTCAATTTTTGCACTTCTAGAAAAAATTCACTAAACAAAATTTGTCTTTCTTGATGAGAATATAAAATATTGATTAAGTAAAATTTTCCGCTGTAGTGATCTAGAGTCAATTTTCCTCCTCCGAAAATCCAAAAAATCCCCAAAAAGTGGCCTTGAATAGTGGATGTTGTCCTATTTCAACATCCTCATTCTAAAACCCTTGGATTTTATTCAATTCCTTCATGTTTTAATTCGATGTATTCTTTCTAGACTCTCTCCAATAGTTTCAGCTTAATCTGGATCTATGCCAATGATTTGAACTTGGATCTTTAAAAACCATTATTTTTCGATTTCTAACAAATCCAAGCATAAATGGATAGTGGCCCTCTCTGGCACTTTTGTAAATATCCTCTCTTTGGAAAAAACAAAAATTTTCACCTCAATTTGACTTAATTTTATCTCCTTATAAAGAAAATAAGAAAATGGCTCAAGACTTGTTTTTTTTTATAAACTATAGGAAAGTCTTGCCTACATGGAAATCTGTTTATGTGGATGATGACATGGCACTGACGTGGCAGGTGGCATGGAACTAGTCACCAACCACTATTTTCCCCTTTTCTTGTGGAACTCCCAAACATTTCTAGTTCGATCCACCGAGACACTAGCCAACCCACAATATTTCACACAAATCCTACCAACTCTGGTATGGTCCACTAGGAAAACGACCCATCGGGACATTGGCCCACCAACCCACCCCACACAAGCTTCCATACTACTCCTTTAAACAGACTATGGTCTGGTCTGGTCCATCGGCTCACAACGACACCGACCCCTGGGCCACCCCACTCTCATGCTTCCACACAAATATTTCAATTTTTTGTGTTCATATTATTTTCTTATGTCTCTTTCCTTTTGAGATTTTCCTTATTTATGGTGTACTTTAGTTTATGCTCATTTAGTACAATTATTTAATAAGTCACAAGATGAAAATATTCTAGATCATGTTGGTATATGATCAGTCGTATTTGACTTGAATTGTTGAGTATGAATTCTTACTAGGGACAAGCATAAGTAGGGTGAAGGAACTCTTAAGAATTTCAACCCCGAAGTTGGCCATGCATCCCAAAGGAATAAAATGGTAGAAGAGGACAAGCATGATGAGCTAGATAAAAACTTTCACATGGTCTTTTATCACATGTCAAAAATGGTCGAACGAATGTATGGAGATTACGAGAAGAGGAAGAAGAAGAAAGAGAATAAAAAGGAAGCACATGTAGATGATGATGTTTCGGTAAACCAAGGGTCTGGAAAAGATCCTCCTGAGCCTCCATCTTCACCTTCAAGTTCTACTTCTTCTTCCTCTGAGCATTCTCATCATTCTCATCATTCTAGCCATAAAGCCTATTTTAAGAAACCATTATTAAAGCTTGATGTAAAAAAATTTTTACCTATGTTTAATGGAGATGTTAATCGTGAAAAGATAGACAATTGGATCTGACAGGTGTTGGGGTCTAAAGATGTCTTAAAAACAACCTTATTTTAACATTAATTTATCAACTCAGAGATTAGTCTTTTATCTCAAGAATATCAGCAAAGTCTATGCAGGTAGCTTAAAATTATGTAGCTAAACCAAACCTGAGTTCATCAACAATTAAGTTCCTCAAATGTTCACCAAAGATTATGAGAACTAATGGAATTGAAATATGATTACTAAAATGTTGTAAAATGAAAAGGAACTAATTAATCTATTGAATTCACTTAACTACAAAGCAGTAATCGAATCTAAGAAAGGACTTGCATAATTAATCTATCAATTATGAATTCTAATTACTGGAAAGGAAATAGCGAATTACTCTATCTGTGGAAAGACATAATGATTGTAATCTAGTCAAAAGGGATATCTAATGTAACTTTTACTGAAAGGACAGCTACCATAACTTCAAACGAAAGGAATAGCTACCATAACTTTAACCGAAAGGAACAGCTATCGTAACTTTAACCGAAAGGAAAAACAATTGTAAATCTAAGGAAAAGGAACAACGTAGATGAAAATGTGAGGAATTGTCAAGCGATAAATTCAGAAATGGAAATCATAATGGAAATCATTAATACTTAAGGGAAATGTTTGTCTTCTATACACAAACAATCATAAAATCATTGATACACTCATGCAATTATCTTTGGCTATTGTAAAAGAGATCTGAATCACAAAACACAAATCAAACTTCGAACTAATACAATTACAAAACGAGACAGTAGCTCCTTCAGACTCGGCCCTTGGTATTCAGAAGTACTTCTATGAGAAACTCAAAACGCAAGGATGGTAGAAACACTCAAAACCTTCATTGATTCCATAGCTGGTGAAACATTTACAATGACTGCTTGCACAGAGAAATTCTCAATTCTGAATCCTTGAATGCGATTTTTCTATATATTTTTATGAACCTATTACCCTCTTATATATTACAATAATTTGGGTAAATCAAGTTATCCCGGGGATCAAAATATCCTCAGGATTTCTTTACTATTATAAAGTTACAACATAGAAAATTGATTATCTCCAAAACTGCTTTGTGCCTAAAAGTCTTCAACTCCCAATAGCTTATGCATACCCAAAACCTCTTTGGTTATCTTAGACATCTATTTATCCAAATCTGCAACAAAATCAAACCATTCCAATCATAATTTATAATCTATTTAATAAAACTTCAATAAAAACTCTAAGAGACATATTAATCATGTTCTTTCCTATTTATCCCTAATTATTTGAAAAGTCAATCAGAATTATATCATGAACTGTGGAAAAAATGAAGATATTTATACCTTTTTCGTAACCCAACATACCCCCGAGCTTACCTTCTTGAATGTCCTCATGAAAGATGGAATATTTCATGTAAAGTAGTTATACTATAGGGAGGGAAAGTTGGTTCACCAAGTCTTCTGAAACCATTGTTTCTTTTGATTTCATCAAAAGCAGTGTCCTGTCTCTTTTTATTAATTTGATAATCCCTCTGGTAACTTTCTGAAGGAAACCAGATGAGAGGGGGGGTATACCTGCATCCAATCCAAGAAGACCCTTCTTTCTAGAGTATTCTAGAATACCTCTCTACTTTGAAGCTTGTTGCAAAGAAATTCCTAAACCCAAAGGGCTCTCTACTTTTAACCTCATCAAAGGATGCATCCCATTTTACCTTAGAAGCAACAAGAGATTCTTCTTTAATTTCTCTAAAACATGTGATACCTGAACGTATGCCCTGTAAATGGATAGGGGCTAGTGAGTCCATGACCCCTTTCCTTTTCATGAAGGTCTTATGTCGCATGATGGCTGGGAAGGATTTTGGAGGCTCTCTTCTAATCCAAATATCTATTCCAGTTTCCCCATTTATGAAAAGTTTGTGAGCCTTACCCCATTTGACCTGTTTCCTGGTAAAGGACAGGAATGCTTGGAACTGTATGTCCCCTATGAAGGGACCAGGTTTGTTTGCTCTATATTCTTCCAAAATGAAATTGTGGAAGTATAATTCATACAGAAAGTATTGAACCTTTTCTTCCTGATCCTAGTGGGGGATCTAGGAGCAGCCATTGTTCTCTTCTTTGTTTTTGTTAATGCTTGTGTCTGTGAGGTTTGGGCCTCAGTGATTTGAGCAGGGTCTGCTTCAACTTCGGTTTGAGGCAATGGAATTTCTCTTTGGGTGGTAGTCTCCTACTCCAGTTGTGGAGGTCTATTGGCCTTAATCAGATTCTCCCAAGTCAATTGAGTTCGACTTAGTGCTTTATCCACTATCAGTTTAACTATTTTGTGGTGGCTGATAATAGTAACAGGATCCTTGGAATTTTGTGTTCTTAAAGAAACTTCTTGTAGTATGGTATTCAAAAAGAAAGGAAGATTAAGTACTAACAGTTGCTTCAAGACTGCCAACAATTTAAGATGGCGAGGTCAAATTACACCATATCATCCATCACAGGTGATGTACCATTGAACTATCCCCACCAGTTCCTTCCATGGTTCACTGAGGGTACTGGGATTAAGTCCCTTTCCTTTTTTATCCAATTCTTCCCCAGGTTCTGTGAAAGATTCCACAGCTTCCTTCAGCTTCATGTATTTCCCTTTCCATTGAATTCCTATGTTAGAGAGGCATGTGACCTCTGCTACGATTTCTAGGATAACTAAGATTCGTATTCCTTGCACCGTAGAGATTTCTTCTTGTAGGTTTTGAAAGAATTCAAGCGTGACATTTGTGTCATATCCTTGCAAGCGGCTGAAGTACTCAGTCCACCCTAGGCGATGTAGGATTTCTCTTACCTATTCTGTAACCCAGAGTAATGTCGGCTCTCTGCACACACTTCTGCCACCCATATTTCTGTGAAAAAGAAAGAAAGAACGATTGTCGTTCCTGTTTGCAAATTTGGTTAGACCAGCTTTGGAGAAAGAGTTACCAAAAATAGAAAATATTAGCAACAACAAATGTATAAAGACATGGGATTTTCATTTATTACAATCATTACATCTAATTGGAAAATGTGCCAAGCATCCACTCCCCTCATTAATGTAGAGGTCATCCTCGACCGTCAGCATAGGTGGAAGTAATGAGTGCAGATATTTTCGGGTGAGAGGTAATGATTGCGTTCCCACCATCGATGGGGACTAATCATATATAATTTTCAAAAAAAACACATGCAACCAAAAATCATTTAAACGAGATTATGTTTGATGTGTGGAAATTGCAAATTTATTACACCTATGTTAAAAAATGATTTATGGATAAATCAATCAAAAATAAAGTAAATCTATTCATTTTTTTAATATTTCACATAGGATAATATTGTTACTTTCCTGAGTGATTGAGTATAACTGATATGATAGCCCCATTATTTGAGTAAAGGATATCCAGAGACATGGAGAAACTTGGTATTTTTGAGATAGTTTTCCATACCACAGGCAGAGCCACTGTTGCCCGCAGGTTTCCATAGCCTCGGCAGGGTTGCCTTTTAACCCATAGATGAGCTTGTATCCTTCATAAACATGAGAACCATATTTTTCAAAAAATACCATTATCCTGGTTTGGTAGCCAGATGATGATAATGCCACTCACTAGATTGTAACATAAGTGAACAAGCCAGCTCGTGATGAGACCTCTTGTCCTTTGAAAAAAAAAGTGTCAAAGGCCATTGCTTTGGTGTGGTAGCCATAGTGGGAATGTCACTTTCATTAGTATCCTATGATCATGGTAGGTTGGCTCATGACGAGACCCTCGGTTCTTTATGAAAAAATATTTTGATTGTGTATCTTTATTCATTTTTATCTTTTCTTAATAAATATTTGAATTGTATTTTCCCAAGAAGACCATTATCCTGGTTTGGTAGCTATATGATGATAATGCCACTCACTAGATTGTAACTTAAGTGAACAAGTCAGCTCATGATGAGACCTCTTATCCTTTGACAAAAGAAAGTGTCAAAGGCCATTACCCTGGTGTGGTAGCCATAATGAAAATGTCACTTACATTAGTATCCTATGATCGTGGTAGGTTGGCTCGTGATGAGACCCCCCATTCTTTATGGGAAAATTTTATTATATATATATATATATATATACATATATATATATATATATATATATATATATATATATATATATTGGTATTTATTTAGGGAGTCTCATATACTCTTTAAGAGTAAGGGATGGTATAAGTGTAAAGATGCCAAGTAAAAGTGTGTTGAAGACTCCTTATAATATAGAGGCAGTATGTCATTCAGGTATACTTGTGTATTTATAGGGGAAAGAAACAACTTATGGTGGTGATCGATTATGAACGAGGTTTAAGATATTTCGAAGGGATTATTCCACAAAAAAAAAATTGATAAGGTGTGCAGGAGCATCCACAAAATAATGACAGATCATTGAAATGATGATTACAAATAGTGTTGGTGAAAATTATTTGATGAAATCCACACTACGGAGGAATGACTAGCGTTTCAATAATAAAGAAGGGGAACAGAAAAATGAATAGCACGATACTTAGAGGGACAACAAGAACACAAAGGGAATGGCGGTTTTTGCTTTTGAAGGGAACAACAATTGTTCCGTTCAAAAGGATAGTGAGCACGTGAAAAAGGAACAGTAGTTGTTTCGTTCAAAGGAACAGCAAGCACGTGAAAAAGGAATAGCAGTTGTTTCTTTCAAAGGAAAAACAAGCGTGCAAAAAAGAAAGAGCAGTTGTTCCATTCAAAAGGAACAACAAGCACACAAAAAGGAACAACAAGCACACGAAATGGAATGGCAAGTGCGCAAAGAAGGAACAACAGTTGTTCTGTTCAAAAGGAACAACAAGCACGTAAAAAGGAACAACAAGCGCGTGAAAGGGAACAATAAGTGTGTGACAAAGGAACATCAGTTGTTCCATTCAAAGGAACAGCAAGCACGAGAAAAGGAATAGCAAGCGTGTGAAAGTGAATGGCAAGCCTGCGAAGAAGGAACAATAGTTGTTCCGTTCAAAAGGAACAACAAGAGCGCGGAAAGGAAAATTTTGGAGAGAGAAAAGAAAATCGTCATGGTCATGTAAAAGACAGATTCCATGTGGTAAGAAAAACTAGAAGTAGGGTGGAATCACGAAGGTGGGTTACACTTTCGTGACAATCGGGTTTCCAAAATTTCGAAAAAAAAAAATTCAGCCAAACTAAAACTTTTTTTCGGCCGAAAGATAATCTTTTCAGCCGAACTATATTTCGGCCGAAAAAATAAACGTCAAATCGAACAGTGCAATAAACGCCCCCTCGATTTGCGTGTAGAAAATTGGTCGGCCGGATATTTTCTTTCCGGCATTAATTTTTCGGCCGAAAGTTAGTTCGGCCGAAATATTATTCAGTCGAACTATATTTAGGCCAAACTATCTTTCGGCCGAAAGAGTGTTTATATATTACCCACACATCGAGCGAGGGAGGTTTTCGAAAATTTGTGAGGTTCATAGTTAGCGGGTGCAGAGTTCGCAGAGTTCGCGGGAGTTCGTAGAGTTCGCAGAGTTTGCAGAGTTGTGGAGGTCGCCGAGCGCGGGAGGTGGTCGTGGAGGTCACCAAGCGCCATGGCCGTGGTCGTGCAGAGTTCGCAGCTCACGGTGGTTCGCAGGTAAGCTCCAAATGCTTGTTTAAAACTTTTTTTTTTTAACTTTTAGTATTAAAATTTTAGTTTTAAAATTTAAAAGTTTAGTTTTAAGTTTAAAATTGTTGTGGTCATGGAGAGGTCGTAAGCCTTTCGGCATTCACCCCGCGGTTGGTGAATGCCGAAAGGCTTACGGCCTCATCCACATTTCCGTCATCCCACACCACGGCCACGGCCTGGTGCACATTTTCGTCATCCCACACCACGGCCATGGCCTGGTGCACATTTCCCTCATCGCACACCACGGCCACGGCCTGGGGCACATTTCCCTCATCCATGGCCATTTCTCTCATCCACGACCATGGCCACGGCCATTTCCCTCATCCACGGCCACGGCCTGGTGCACATATCTCTTTGGGGCTGAAAGTGTAGTCTATACGGAAAGTGTGAATATCTATACGGAAAGTGTGAATATCTTACTCGATGACTATTTAGAATTTGGTAAATATAGGTATCTTTGAACTTTGTGGAATCCATAAATTTGATACAAAATGGTCGACCGGTTTTAACATGTTTTAACATGACTTTCGTCAAATAAAATGGATCGACATGTTTTAACATGTTTTAACATTGATAGATTTTTTTTTTGATTAACTTTTTGAAATATTGATAGATATCATTTTGGGATATAGATAACATTAGATTGAAACGATTTTTTTTTATCTTTTGTTATTTTTTAATTTCAAAATTATTTATTGTATATTTAAAATGTACAGCATCAATGTTTATTTTTATTTTTTAATAGTT
>ML802648.1:49832-66687 GCA_009831015.1 Picea engelmannii | reverse complement strand
AGTCATTAGAAAGATAACACAATTCTTCACAAGTTTTGTTTTTATTGTAAAGTGAAATTCTAAATAAAAAAAATACTTTTATATGTCGGAAGTTGAATAACTTGTGAAAATACAGTTTTTTTTCTCATAAAACAAGCAAAAGTTTAACCCACCTTCATGATTTCACCCAGTATGGAATAGAAAAAGGTGTTAATTGTAGTTATTTGTCCTGATTACTGCTTCCTAAATGACTTTTTATAAAACAAAGAAAAAATAACCACTAAGTTGGAAAACTATGTACAGTATGTATAGTATAAACAAAATACATCATTTATGGGGTTGGGGTGGTTGGGTTACCTTCCCAGCCAGCTAGAATCTGCATAGTAGGGTCTTTACTTACTTCTTGATAGAAAGAATATTTTGAAGGTGGTTGGTGGTAGAGTTGCAGCGGTGTCCATTGACCAGAAAGGGTGATCCAGACCCATCAATGGTGCTCAAAGTAACCGTGCCATTATCATGGACTCCATTAATTTCATATGGCCCTAGCCATCATGTCTATAATTTCCCAAGAAAGTCCTGAAATCTCAAATCATAGAGAAGCACCCAGTCGCCTTTCTTGAATGATTTCTTATTGATATGCTTGTCATGTTAGGTTTCTTTCTGTTACTGAATAACAGTTGTGCACTCCACAATAGACAAGCATGCTTCATCCAATTCCTTGAGTTGTTGAAGGCGTTGTTTATGTGCTTCTGTAAGATTTAGTCCAATTTCCTAGGCCATCTATAGGGTCTTGATCTCGAATTCAATTGGGAAGATGGGTTCTTTACCAGTGGCAAGGAGAGTAGCTAGTGGTATTATGCCAGGTTGTACGACAAGCCAATAAGGAATTTGGGAGCTCAGTAGCCCAATTCTGTCGGTTTGTTGAGACATTCTTCGTCAGTATTGCCTCTAGGACCATATTGGTGCTTTCTACTTGCTTATTTTTCTATGGGTGGTATGGAGAAGTAACTCTATGCTTAATATGATAGTTGTCCAGGGTGGCAGTGATTCTGTGGCCTGTAAATTGTGACCCTCCATCAGTGATTACTTCTCTCGGTAGTCCATACCATACAAACAATTTGAAAAGGAATTTGATGACTACTTCTTCTGTTGCATTTGGTAAAGCTTCTGCCTCTACCCATTTAGTCATGTAATCCGTTGCAATGAGAATATAGGATTTTTTATTTGACTTTGGATTAAAGGGGCTGACGAAGTCCAGTACCCATCTTTCAAATGGTTCTGCAACTATTTGTGCTTTCAAGGGCATTTCATCTGCCTAGCCTGGTTTTCCCATCCACTGACAGTTGTCGCATTTCTGAACATATTTCTTGGTATCTCTGAATATTGAGGGCCAATAATAGCCCATCTGTAATATTTTGTGTCCAATCCTGCAATCTGCAAAATTCCCCCCATAGGGCTCGTCATGTCCTGCCTTCAGTATGTCATAGATTTCGTCCTCTCGTACGCATCGCCGGATATGGATATCAACTCTTGTGTGGAAAAGATATCCACTGATCCAAGTGAATCGTGCGCTACGTTGGACGATCAGTCTTCTTTCCTTTGATGATAAATGTGTCAATAATCTTCCCACTGCCAGATAATTTGCTACATCTGTGTACCAAGTTGGTTCAGTGTTGACAGCAAATAGATGCTCATCTCGAAATTGATCTCCAATTGTTAATGGGTCACCTGTTTTTGGGATGCGGGACAGGAAGTCTGCGACAATATTTTCTCTCCCGAGACGATATTTGATGGTGATATCAAATTCCTGCAATAATAATAACCATTGAGTGACTTGTCCATTAGTAATCGGTTTATTAGCTAAATATCTAATGGTAGAATGATCAGTATATAGAATAACTAGATAGCTTGTTATATAATGACGAAATTTATTGATGGCATGTATAACAGCTAAAAACTCTTTCTTTGTTACTGTATAATTAAGTTCAATTGGAGTTAGATTCTTGCTAATGAAATAAATGGCGTAGGGTTTATTTTCTTCTTCCTGTCCATGAACAACGCCTATGGAAATGTCTGAGGCATTGGTGGAAATTTGAAATGGTATTTTCCAATTTGGTCCTCTCAATTCTGGCACTGTTGAGATCAGTTTCTTGAGTCTTGCAAAATCCACATCACATTTATCAAACCATTGGAATTCTACATTACCAGTCAAAGCATGTAAGGAAAATGCATACCTTAGTTTGTGTGCATGGAGTAGGTAGATTAAGGATTACCTTGATTTTTGTTGGATCTACTCTAATTCCATCTACATAAATGTAATGCCCTAATACCACACCTTCTTTCATCATCATGAGACATTTTTCGTGGCTTAAGCATAACCTGGTAGCGATGCACCATTCCAATACCTTCTCCAGATTATTCAAGGATTGATCAAAGTCATCGCCATACAGAGTAAAATCATCCATGTAGAATTCAAGCCCTTCACTAATTAGATCACTAAATATTCTCAGAATGGCCCTTTGGAATGTAGCTGGAGCATTACAAAGTCCGAAGGGACATACTTTGTATGCAAAGGTACCCCAAAGACATGTGAATGTCATTTTATCCTGATCTTCTGGGGTAATTTGGATCTGATTGTAGCCGCTGAAATCGTCTAGGAAAGAGAAGAATTTCTTCCCTGCCAAGGTATCCAGGACCTGATCAATGAAGGGTAACGGAAAGTGGTCTTTTTGAGTAGCTTTGTTAAGTTCCCTGTAATCAACACAGATTCGCCACTTCCCTTTTTTCTTGGGGATGATGACTAATGGAGAAACCCAACGACTATCTGAGATAGGGTATATAAAATCTGCATCCAATAGCATTTTTAGCTCTTCTTTAACAATATATCTGAGGTGGGGGTTCAGTCTTCTTTGCGTTTATCGGATAGGTCAGGCATATTTCTCAATATAAATGTGGTGTGTGTGGATTTGTAGATCAATACCTTTCATATCAGAGTACTCCTAGGAAAAATCTTGTTGGTATTTAGAGAGGGTTTGGATTAGCTTATTTCCTTCCTGTTGTTCTAGGTTGGCATTAATGTTCAGAGATTTCCCAATGGATTTGTTGTTGTGAACAGTGGTAGTAGGAATTTGTTATTCTGTTAAATATTCCAGCGAGTCTCCCTGTGCTTCATAGTCTAGAACATATTGGAGCATCTGGCATGTTGAGTTACTCACAATGGTTGGGTTGTTAATAAACCCACTGATTACGTCATCCTCTAGCTGGTTCTTGAGCCTGAGGGATTCCTCCATCGTGAGTGGGGGACGCATATCCTTCTCTGGATATCGTGGTGGTGGTAATTGTGGGTATACGATCATTGGACTGGGTTTGGCTGGAGGATATAAGATGAGATTCCTTGTAACACCTCCTCTCGCAATTGTCATTGTACCTGATCGACATTCTATGTACGCATCAGTTGACACGAGCCATGGTCTGCCCAATATCAATGGATGCCCTTCAAGTCCACTTCTTGGGTTGATGATGAGAAAATCTGTGAGGTATTCCCAAGAGTCAACTGAGATGGCTATATCATGTAGTGTGTCGATTGGTTTTACCACTGATCGATCAACCAATTGAAACATAATCGGGGTTGGGTCAAAAGAGTCAAAGCCTAGGGCGTTGTAGGTTTCCATAGTTAGAATATTGATGGCCACCCCCAAATCAACTAGTGTATCTGGAAAGGAACAACCCTGAATATGAACAGTCACTATGGGGTTCCCTGGATCTGCATATTTGACTGGTGTTTCTCTGCCCAAAATTAGATCAGATAAGGCTCCCACTACATGAACTGTTGATGATGAATTTTTTATTTTTCTGACGGGATTCCTCCCACATAGCTCCTTGATTGTTTTTGCATAGATCAGAATGTCTTGCAAGGCTTGCAGGAGTGAAATTTTGATGTATAAATTCTTGAGTTCCCCTACAATGTTGAAGTCATGATATACTGTGGGTTTTTTTATTATCAGTCTTTCGGGGAACAGAGGGGAGGGAGTTGCATCCTTATTAGAGTCCTATGATTCGACTATGTTCCCCCCTTGCTCGATTTCTTTCGTTATTACCACAGTCGAGGGTGTTATTGTTGGTTTTTTTTCATTCCCCTGCTCTTGGGGATCATCATTTTGTTCAGGGGAAATTATATGCCCGAATCTCAGTTGGAGTTCATTGCATCCTACTGAATTGATTTCCCCTTCTCTACTGTCCATAATCTGGATGAGCTGAGCTGATATATTATTGGGATTTGGGTGGGTTCGGTAGGTTATTGAGGGTGCAATTGTGATTGGGGGTTCTGGGGAAATTGGAGTGGGGTCTGTGATAGGGGTTGGGTTTGAGGGGCCATCCCCATGGGTTGGTTACTCATCCCCATGGGATGTTGCCAATTCTAGTTCCAATTTGGGTTTTGGGCAGATGAGCTAGACCACTGTGAAGGGTAGGTATTATTCGAGTTTTGCCAGGATGAGGTGGGGTATTGCGAATTGGGCCAATTGGAACTTATAGTTGGTTGATTTTTCCAATTAGGGTTTGTAGCAGACTAGTTTTTCCAAGTGGGAACTGTAGGTGGGTACTGTTGGGGCTACCAGTTCTGATTAGTAAATGGTTGGCCCTACCATCTGCTTCCAAAATTCTACTATTGATTATACTATCCAGGAAAGAAAGAGGAAGGGTCATGTAATGTATTTTGAGGTCGGGACTGCCACTGACGGTGTTGAGCCATCAGATATAATGGTTCTGTTTCCTCTTCTTCTTCTTTGAATACATCTTTCAATCCAAGGAGTGATGGGCATTCATTTGTGTCATGAACCTTGGCGCAAATAGCATAAACTCGAACTATATCCAAGGGGCATTCCCTTGGACCATGTTTCTTTCTACACCTATGGAAAAATATAGCCAAGGTATGCTCTGCTTCTACCTTTTTTTGTTTGGCCTGCAATATGTCCAATTGTGTAGTCAGAGTGCTCAAAATGTCTGTTTTAAAGTTTTCTAAGAGATTACCAACTTCATCTCACGTAATGCCCCTGCTGGTGATATTGTTGTTTCTTGTCAGGGACGTCTGCATTCCTGACCTGGTTCATGTACTTCCTCATGAGCACTTGATAAACAATAGAATAATGTCTTCATAAGTTTCCTGATAAATGTCACCTTTCCCCATCAGATTCAATGTTTCTACCCATTCATCTTTCATGTCTTTGATCAGATTTTCTTTGAGTACTTCACCCAGTAATGTACCATAGGGTGATCTTTGCAAGTTATACTGAAATATTTCGACATATTCTTCAAATGATTCATTTTCTTTTGCAATCATTTGAAAGATTTCATCTTTTAGGTCTCTGGTTCTACAATAATCCTGATATTTTAACAAGAAGGCTTGTTTCATCTGGTCCCATGAATTGATGGTTCCATCTCCCAATCCCATGAACCAGCATAGGGCTTCTCCCTTCAAGGTAGAGGGGAACATTTTTAATTTTTGGGGTTAAGAGGTGTAATCATACCTTCTACATAGGACATCAAATTCAAATAGGAATGCGTCGGGGTCTTCGGAAATCAATCTATGGAAGGTTGGCAGGTTTTGTAAGGGGATTGCCTTCATGGGGGCATTGGCAATTGGATCAACTATTGGATACTCCAGCGTGGAGGTATGGGGTCATTGTTGATTTGGTTGTGCCATTTGATAAAAAATGTGCCAAAAATTTTCAGGAAGTTCTTGATCCGAGCATTCTATTTGAAATAGTTGATTATTAGGTCCTCCAGGGAATCTGATTGCACTCCCTTTATCTAGGATTTCGAATATGCCTTCTTCTTTTGCAGGAGACTGAGGATCAAGTGGTGATGGTGGGTCTACCTTGGCAACCCCGCTAGTTTCTCCTACTCATTCCTCCAGATTATTAGAGCTTCCCTCTTCTAAAGGTTTGAGTGGTGGGAGATCTGTGTTCTGAACGATCTGCTCGGTCCCTTCAGTTTTTCTATGAATCTTAGCAGGGGCCATAGTTGGTGAAACTATTGACTGATGGATTTGGGTGGGTCCTTTCCTAGGTCCAACCGAAACTTGAGATTCACCCTTTTTGATGATTTCGTCTATGAAAGTGCTTCTTCCAGGGATCATCGAACCCTGGATTTTGGTGGTTTTTGGTGGGGGTTTTGGTTTTTCAAGATCCTTCTTTCTAGTCATACACACTTCACATAACAACAAAAGAAACACCTACGAAGTCTCTTAAGTGTCAACTGGAGGTAAGCATTGGCATAAGCATCTTACTTATTACCTGCGTAGGTTCTTACCTTCCGTCTTCAATACCTGGTCCTCCAGAGACGCAACCTTTGCTACCTTTGACATTCTCCTCGACAACGGTGCCAAAATGTTGGGGGTCTAAAGATGTCTTAAAAACAACCTTAGTTTAACATTAATTTATCAACCCGGAGATTCGTCTTTTATCTCAAGAATATCAGCAAAGTCTATGTAGGTAGTTTAAAATTGTGTAGCTAAACCAAACCTGATTTCATCAACAATCAAGTTCCTCAAATGTTCACCAAAGATTCTGAGAACTAATGGAATTGAAATATGATTACTAAAATGTTGTAAAATGAAAAGGAACTAATTAATCTATTGAATTCACTTAACTACAAAGCAGTAATCGAATCTAAGAAAGGACTTGCATAATTAATCTATCAATTATGAATTCTAATTACTGGAAAGGAAATAGTGAATTACTCCATCTGTGGAAAGAAACAACGACTGTAATCTAGTCGAAAGGGACAACTAATGTAACTTTTACCGAAAGGAACAACTATCGTAACTTTAACCAAAAGGAACAGCTATCGTAACTTTAACCGAAAGGAAAAGCTATCGTAACTTTAACCGAAAGGAACAGCAATTGTAAATCTAAGGAAAAGGAACAGCGCGAATGAAAATGTAAGGAACTGTCAAGCGATAACTTTAGAAATGGAAATCATAACAGCAATAATTAATACTTAATGGAAATGCCTATATTCTATACGCAAGAAATCATAAAATCATTGATACACTCATGTATTTATCTTTGGCTATTGTAAAAGAGATCTGAATCACAAAACAGAAATTAAACTTCGAACTAATACAATTACAAAATGAGACAGTAGCTCCTTCAGACTGGGCCCTTGGTCTTCAAAAGTACTGCTACGAGAAACTGAAAATGCAGGGATGGTAGAAACACTCAAAATCTTCATTGATTCCATAGCTGGTGAAACATTTACGATGACTGCTTGCACAGAACAATTCTCAATTCTGAATCCTTGAATGCATTTTTTCTATATATTTTTCTGAACATATTACCCTCTTATATATTACAATAATCTGGGTAAATCAAGCTATCCCAAGGATCGAAATATCCTCAAGATTGATTTACTATTATAAAGTTACAACATAGAAATTTGATTATCTCCAAAACTGCTTTGTGCCTAAAAGTCTTCAACTCCTAGTAGCTCGTGCATACCCAAAATCTCTTTGGTTATCTTTGACAACTATTTATCCAATTCTGCAACAAAATCAAACCATTCCAATTGTAATTTAGAATCTATTTAATAAAACTTCAATAACAACTCTAAGAGACATATTAATCACGTTCTTTCCTATTTATCCCTAATTATTTGAAAAGTCAATCAAAATTATATCATGAATTGTGGAAGAAAAGGAAGATATTTATACCTTTTTTGTAACCCAACAACAGGTTGAAGTATATTTTCGTGGTCAACATATTGATGAAGAGGAAGTTAAAGTGCAACTGGCTTCTCTTTGGTTGGAAGGCACCGCTCTCGTATGGTGGGAGAGAAAGCTTCAAGATAGAAGTAAGTGTGGTAATCTTATTTCCTCATGGTCAGGATTTAAATCAAATATAAGGAAGCAATTATATCCATTAGGGTATTTACATAAAGCGATGATGGAATGGAAAAATGAAAGGCAGAGTAAAGTTCAAACTATACAAAGTTTCGCAGAAGAATTTAGGAAGAAATCTCTTGCATTGAACATTCCTTTGTATTCTTATGAAACTTTAATGAAGTATATTGGTGCACTTCACATTTATATTCATCATACTTTGATATTTTTTAACCCCACTAGTATTGTCGAAGTTTGTGTGCAAGCCACTCACCTTGAGAACAAGGGGAAACATGTTCAAAAGATCCCATGAAGAAACCTTCCAATTTCCCACAAAAGACTTTCAAGAAGTTCAAAAGGAAAGACAAGAATATCTCTACGGTAACGAGAGAAGGAGGAAAACCATCTTGCACTCATTGCAAGAAGAGTAGTCATGATGAATAACACTGTTGGAAATGGTGTCCATAAAAGAAACCAAAACAATTCTATGGAAAGGGGAAGACAAAGACCGTTGCTACAATGCAGTAAGATCTTGGTTTTGATTCAGGAGATGACGAAAATATCACGGTGGTTGGAGTACAAGGTAAAGATTCCCTTCATGATAATTCAAGTTCCAATAATGAATCTCATGATGATGAACAAAAGAGGAATTAGTTATTGCATATAAGAATTGTATCTAAACATACTAAGATATATACCTTATTCGATCCGGGTTCCCAAGTACACTTAATATCTAAAGCACTTGTCAAGAATATGGGTCTTGAAATGAAACCACATAAGAAGCCTTATCTTTATGGTTGGGTATGTGATAAAGAAAAACTTAATGTCACCAAATAATGTAGGATCATATTTTCTATTGCTTCAAATTTGATTGATGAAGTGGATTTAGATGTTGTACCACTTGATATATGTGGCATAGTGTTGGAGAGTCCTTATCTTTATGATAGAAAAGTAGTCTTATTTCATCATGAGAACAAATACCACCTTGATAAGGGGGGAGTGGAATATATTGTTAGAGCTCACAACATGAGGGTAAATACAACACTTGTTAGTGCAGGACAAATGAAAAGACTCATAAACACTAATAAGAGATATGTACTCATGGTCGTAAGACAGAAAGATGTCAGGATATCCGACGCTTTCCAAGGATGTGATATGTCTCATAAAAAGGAATTAATTGATATTGTTTCTAAGTATGATGATATTTTTCAGGAACCAGATGGATTACCTCCTAAGAGGGAAATCCAACATGAGATACATCTTAAGAAGGATTCTCCTCTTCCTAATGTGGGCATGTACAGGATGTCAGTTGTGGAGATGACATAGATCAAGAAGCAGGTACAGGGCTTATTGGATCAAGGGGTCACCAGGCCCAGTTCATCTCCATGTGGTTCTCCAATTGTGATGGTGCCAAAGAAAGATGTCACATGGAGAATGTGTGTTGATTACCGGACCTTAAACAAAATCACAGTGAAAAATTGATACCCTCTTCCTCGTATAGATGATTTACTTGATCAGTTGAAGAGTGTTGTTTATTTCACTAAGTTAGATTTCTGAAGTGGATATCATCAAATCGGGATTGCAAAACAGGATCATCGAACATTTCCTTTAAAACCAAACAGGGATTGTTTGAGTGGTTAGTTATGTCATTTGGGCTTTGTAATACTCCAACAAATTTCATGCATGTGATGAATGAGGTATTCAGGCCTTTCCTAGATGAATTTGTGATTGTGTATTTAGACGACATTCTTGTTTTTAGCAGGACTTGGGATGAACATGTAAGGCATGTAAAGTAGGTATTAGATACTTTGCAAAGGGAAACGTTGTATGTGAAAATGTCTAAGTGTGAATTTGGCAAGACTGCACTTGTATACTTAGGTCATATTGTAGGAGGAGGAGAATTGAAATTGATCTTTCCAAAGTTGATGTAATTGTAAATTGGCATGAGCCAAGGAGTGTAACCAAAGTATGAAGCTTCTTAGGTGCAGTCCAGTATGGGATGAGATTCATTCCCAACTTATCCTTTATAACAACTCTTTTTCATGCCTTAACCAATGAGAATAACACTTTTTAGTGGGAAGGAAAGCAACAAATATCTTTCGACACTTTGAAGGAGAAGATCAATACCGCACTGATATTAGCACTACTGAATATTCAACATCCTTTTGAGATCGAGATGGATGTTAGCCGATATTCCATGGGTGCAGTATTGATGCAATATCATAATCCTATCTGTTACCACTATGAAAGTTTTAACCAAGCTGTTGTTAACTATTCTACATATGATAAAGAGTTGCATTCATTAGTTCAAAGCGTAAAGAAATGGAAGCACTACTTGTTAGGGAAGGAAACAATTATACATACATATCACCAGCCCTTACAATATCTTCAAGAATAGACCAAACTGCAACAATCTCGACACTATAGATGGATGGGTTTTCTACAACAATTTCATTCGGTAATCAAGTACAAGAAGGGTACAAGTAACAAGGTAGCGGATATGCTTTCTAGACCTCCTATTGTTGCTTCTATTATTTTGAAGAATACTTCTTTATCTCATGATATCTATGTAGAACAATATGCCATCGATGAAGATTTTAAAGAAGCATATGATAAGATAACCCATGGTGCACAGGTAGAGAACTATTGTCTCCAGGGAAAATTAATCTATCATCTTGGGAATCTATGTATTCCTACAAGTGAAAGATTCCATGTAATACGAGAAGCTCACACTTCTCTTGTGTCTGGGCATTTTGGGGTAGGAAAAACTATGGCTCATTTGCAGAGGTTTTGTTATTGGCCTCAAATGAAAGAAATTGTAACTAAATATGTAAAGGGGTGTGTGATGTGTTCTACTTGTAAGCCCACTAATATAAAACTGGGGCTATACTCACCACTTCATGTTCCATCCCATCCATGGGAAAGAATTTACATGGATTTTGTAGGGGGTTTACCAATGACTAAATGGGGTCATGACTATTTGTATGTTGTAGTGGATAGGTTCAGCAAGATGCGTATCTTGATGCCATGTAAAAGAATATCATTGTTGAGCAGACTACTAATCTCTTATTTAAGTATGTTTGGGTTCACTTTGGGTTACCCACATCCATTATCTCGTATCGAGATACTCGATTCCTTGGGGATTTTTGGATTAGCTTGTGGAGAATGATGGATACCAAATTGAAGAGGAGCATTGATTTCCATCCACAAACTGGTGGACAGACAGAGGTGGTAAATAGAAGAATGGTACTTTTTCTTCGAGACTACTGCAGCAAGAATCCCAAGTTATGGGATGAATAGGTACCCTATGTACAACATTCTTATAACCGATCTTTACATTCAACCACTCATATTTCACCTTTTGAGACATGTTTTCGGTATCTACCCAAGGTTCCTTTAGACTTAATGTATGGGAGAGATGCTGATGTGAATGAAGAACGAATAAAGGACAAAGTCCGCAAGTTCATTAAGAGGATCCAATAGATATGCAAGGTATTCAGGGAACAGTTGGAGAAAATTCAAGAACAATATAAAGCTCAACATGAAAAGCACAAGGTTAATCATCATTTCCAGGTTGGAGACCGGGTATGGATTCACATCAACAAGGAATGATTGAAGGCTGAAGGCAAGAAACTCAAGCTCATCTGACATGGACCCTTCACTATATTGGAGAAAAGAGGCACTAATGCTTTCCATTTAGATATTCCTCCTTATATGCATATTTACTCAGTTGTAAATGTAGAGAACTTGAAACTTTTTTAGCCTCCCATGATCATGGATCAGGATGAGGAAGTTTCAATACCTTCAGTTGATGAGTTTGCACCCGAGTGCTTGGATGAATTATAGGAAGATATCATCCTCGACAGAAGGATGAAGACTTCACACATGGGTGATGTTGATTATCTTCAAGTAGGCTTAAAGGGCACACATCTAAGCAAGGAAAAATGGATTGAAAAGGATAAAGTGAGGGGACTCTTCCCTCACTTACCAGTTGATTGATGAAATCTTTTGGTGGTCCAAAAATCTCTCAGTTGGAAGTTGTGATCCAAAAAGGATCCAGAGAAGGATAAGAACAACTCAGAACTCGCAAAGACAACACAGGATGCTTATAATGGCTTCAATAGATAGAGAAAGGGAAAAAAATCAAAGTTCCCAAAACTCAGTAAAAATGACATTATCACGAAGAGAACGTCACAAGATTTCTAATGGTGCAAACTATTCCTCAAACAGAGCTCATATGCAAATGTTATAAGAGATCAAATTTCAATTCAAACTTGGTCAAAAAGTCAAAGGTCAAGTTGACACATGTCACCACTACAAGGGTGACACGTGGCACTTTTGTACAGGGAGATGTGGCACAATGTTACAGGTATATGTGGTAGGTTCTTACAGGTACATGTGGCAGACTATGTGTTCCAGTCTCCAGTTGACATGTGGTAGAGGACAACCAATGAAAGGTTTCCACGTGGCAACCCCCCATTGGCCTCTTACAATACAGTTCATTAAAATCTATATTGGAGCCTACGGGAGTCGAACTCCTTTACCTCCTAGAACAAAGGCCTTGCACTCCACGCTGGCCAACATGCCATTACATATTCTTTGTTTATTATATGGCACAAATATTATTTAAGTTGATATAATGTTCTATGTGGGTGGAGAACAAGGATAGGGCCTTGGCCTAGCCCTTGGTTATGTGCTAATTCATGCAACCACACTCCAACAAATGATATATATCAATTCCAATATTCACGCGCTCCAGAACTATTGCTTCGAGGTTACACAATTTATGGGATTCCAAACAACGTATGCCATGCGTGCTCCTCCATATTGTATGCCACAAGAAACTATGTAATAATTGGGTTTACAACAAACCACACTCATTAAAATATATGACACAATAACTATTTTTAAGTGGGTTATTAACCATATTGTTATGCCCTACGCTCTATTTTAATGGGGTTTGTTTTTAATATCTTCTTTATATATGCCATATTTAAACAATGGCTCAAATAAACCATTCCATACTATTGGAACGAATGGAAAAGATTCTAAACAACCCTATCGAAGTGTACTTTTGTAAAGGGGTTGTTATTAATTATTTTGTTATGTAAAGATGCCCCTTTGGGTTATAAAAAGGGATTCATCTCTCATGTATGGGAATACAAGTTCTCATTACAAGTTGATAACAACACTTGGTGATAAATTCTTTTGTATAGAGATTTATGCTCATTTGTATAAGTTAGGAGGAGAACCAAAGGCATGGTCGTACGGAAGAGGCACGAATTTTCGAGACAGAGGCACGAAAAAATGAGGCGATATTTTTCTTGGGTTTGAAAGTGCCAGACTCATATCGAGGCATGGAGACAGTCATTTTTAGATAAATTGATGCCACAAAAGCAGTGGTGATGTTTGTTTTCTGATCTGAGCAAATCTTTTGTAGATTAACTCTAGAATGAGGTATACTTATGTATTTTTCCCAACTCTTTTTTGGAGTTAAAAAAAAGGCCTACCCATTTAAGAGTAGGACCCGGAGACATAGTCCACCAGGGACAAACTCCGTTATCAAGTTTTTGTGTTTTTATTGTATGTTTATGTCTCTTTCCTTTTGAATTTTTCCTTCTTTATGGTGTACTTTAGTTTACGCTCATTTAATACAATTCTTTAATAAGTCACAGGACGAAAAGATCCTGGATCAAAAGGAGAGATTGACGATGGTTGTTCACTGGAATTCCAGAAGGCATAACTCTTGATTCTTATTCCCAAATTGAGAAAGTGAGGGATCGATGGAAATCTAGGGCCGAGAGGAATCACCTAAATATGTTTCAGGGCTATTAAATTAAGGCAATGTTTAACCATAAAATATCCACTCTAGTGATGTCCCATAGAAATATAATCAATTAATTTAAAAAGAAAAATCTTAGTCCTGAAGAAGACCCTTGAAGGCCCAGTGTTGTAAACCTACATATTTGATACCAATTTGTAATATACTTAACCACTAGGCTATGCCATGCTACCTCAAAAGACTTACTTAGAGAATGCTCTGAATACCACTTTCTGACATACCCAACATCACCAAATGAAAAACGATTTTCCTGGATATTGATCTGAAACATACCTATTTCCCTGGTACTTCCAAATTCTCCCTCTTGGACTAATTATGAATTATGTCCCATTCTTTAATTAATCAAGAACATGAATCCAAAGCATGCAATTAATCAGAACATGCTAAACCATAAAATAATGCTTAGTAGCATGCCATGCACAACATTAATAGAAAATCGACATAGCATAAACACATCATCTCAAAGATAATAATTATACACAGTGGAATATAAATATACAATAAAAAATAGAGAGCACTTATCATTGATTAAACCATTCACCAACTTTTTGTAGACCATGGATGTTTCACCCAAATTTAAACATTATGGTTCCAAATATCAATAGCAGGTCACCCCCAAGCCAGGGATATGAATCCACAAGGATGGGTCCTAGGTCAACTCTAAACAAACAACAGTTAGCTAACATGTTTTTAGGTTTTCCCAACCACACAACAATCATAATTTCCATCATTCTCCCCCTTCAACCCACACAACCCAAAGAAATGAACTCCTTTCTCTGCAATGCAGTCCCTCGGGATGTTCCAATTTATTTCTAGGGCTCCAGTGCTACTAGTCAAGAAATATCAATGCTAGAAACTCCAAGGATTCTTAGTTGTAGATATTTCTTTCAGAAATTCCATCAATATCATGCACACAGGAATCCATTCCATCCTAGAATGATCAGTAATTCCTCACAGTCGTCCAACAATGGCTCTCTACCTCCAACCATTTGTTTCCATTCCTAACCCAAGAGCACATGAATGAGAAAGAATGAGGAAATGGAAGCAACAAATGAATTAATAACTCCCAAATGAATTCACCCCCTCGGATGAAGAACCCCCAAAGGAAGAACAACCTCCAAATATCCCAAGAGAGTTTTCGTATAATTACAAGAACCAAGAACCACATGGCCTCCCTCAAGAAGACAATAACCACTTTTCCCCGCTAAAGCAAATATGGGTGAATAAAAATTAATAATAAAATACTTAGCCCCTTTATCCTCCTCTCTCATGGAATCATAGCCCCTATCCCTTGTCCTTGTCTGTCTTGCATCCAAAGATGTATTTTATTAATATATATAGAAGTGTTACATTTCTAGGCACCTTGGCCTTTCAACATACCGACTTGCCATCCTAAGTCACATTTACATAATACATTCTAGTTCATAGGGATTAAAATTGGGGTGTTACACCTATTCATTTCTCTATTTAGTTGATGAACTTGAAGTGTTGATAAACATGCATGTTTATTTTTCTATTTAATTCAATAGACTACAACGTTTCAATTCAAGTAGAGCTATTTACTTTATGTCACTTTATCGGGAGGTTATTATAACTATGTTTTTCATCCCTTTTAATTCTAGTTTTCCAACAACATATTCATTTTATAGAATGTTATTTCTAATTTTCATTTGATTTATGTTCTTTACATTTAATCCTTCTCCTCCCTAGCTAAATATCTCATCTCATCCTATGACTTTGATGGGATTCGTCCTTTAAAAAAGAATTCATTGATTAGGTACCCTTATGATTGTTGTATCTCTCTTCTCTAAGAAAATGGAAAACACTCTCCACACTCCCTTCTCTTGTTCCCTTGACTTGGGTTAGAATGAGTGCAAAACCATCAATAGTTGAGAGTAAGGAAATAGAAGTAAAGAGGATGATATTAGGCATCCCTTCTTGTTGTTAAGTAGTTCTTGCATTCCTAGAATTATTATGTTTTTTTTCTACGTAGATAAGTGTCCTCATGTATCCTTTGCACACATAGTGCACAATACCTCATCAAAGTAACAAGTTCTTGGGTTGATAATTTAAAGTTTAGCTATGGATTTCAACATTATTGTTGCAATTGTTTGGACCATCATGTATCATTTTTGTTGGTGATGTTTAAACTTTGTATCCTTTTGGTGCATGTGTCTAAATCGATGGATATAGAGGTCCTATCAGTGATCCCCAATAAGCACATTCTTGAGTTATGAATTGAGTTCAACAATGTGCCATTCAAATATTTTCTCACCCACCTATGTAGGCTATCAAACTCCATGTAGAATTCTACATATACTCTAATATTGGGCATATCTTCCAACATTCCCTCACATGGAGCCTTTAATATACCTATTCATACTCGTCATATTGTCTCATCCACATATTTTCATACCTAATCCTCTATGACTCTCTATTATTTTTTATAATTTCCACCATGACCTTCTCATTAGTTAATTTTTTTGAGGCCTCATGCAAAGTTTGACCCTTGTTTTGTATGTGTTATTTCCTCTTGTCTACCAAGCCTTATATCATGATGAATATTTCTTTGATCCTTTGCTCCTTAGGCTTCTAGTCTTCTACCACCCTAAGGAACTCAATACTTTTCTTTATCTAGGCTACATCTAAATCATTAAATCAATGGATGAAAATAAAGGAAGGGAGAGAGATCCTTAACTTCTCTATGGTGATATTGAACAAAAAAATGTTGATATCCTATTATGACTCATCTATTTGGGATTTTAGGTTAATGGTTTTAGTCCTTTATTCTCTAGAGAGGCCACCCTTTCCTCTAGGGAATATTTTATAATGTTTAGGGTGTTTTTCTATCTACTTAGGAAATAAACCTCTTCTATCAACTATTTATTTTCCTCCAATAATTTCTTTACCATAGGGAATGTTGATGCAACCTTAGTGATTTCTAGCCTTTTGATTTTTATTACTATTTCTCCCCCAGATTTGAGACAACCTTGTCTGATACATTTGGATCATTTTGTTGGATCATGTTGTCATTGATGCCAATGGTTTGTCATTGATGCCAATGGTTTGATTACTTGGGAGATTGTTGGATCATATGTCATTGATGTAAATGGTTTGGTTTGATTGATGTCATTGGTTGATGTAAAGTAATTGAT